>CAUYPK010085450.1:0-32282 GCA_963574355.1 Loris lydekkerianus | reverse complement strand
CACATGTATCTGAAAATAAGATTGCAACTCCTCTTTTCTTCTGAATTCCATTTGCCTGAAAAATTGTCTTCCAACCCTTGACTCGGAGTTTTAATTTGTCTTTTGAAGCCAGGTGTGTTTCTTGCAGACAGCAAATGGATGTCTCATGTTTTTTAATCCAGTCATCCAATCTATGTCTCTTCAGTGGGTAATTCAAGCCATTGACATATATTGAGATAATTTGTAAGTGTGGTAGTATTCTATTCATCTTATTTTGTGAGAGTTTATTGCTTAGTTTTATCTTCTGCATCAGTGTGGAGGTTAGGTTCTGTCCTTTAATTTCTGAGTTCTTACTTTGCTGCTGATCCATTGTGATGGTCAGTGTGTAGAACAGGTTGAAATATTTCCTGTACAGCTGGTGTTGTTGTGGCAAATTTCCTCAATGTTTATATATTCGTCAATGATTTGATTTCTCCATCAATTTTAAAGGTTAGCTTAGCAGGGTACAGAATTCTGGTCTGAAAATTGTTCTGTTTAAGTAGATTAAAGGTAGATGACCATTGTTTTCTTTCTTGGAAAGTTTCATTAGAGAAGTCTGCAGTCACAATGATGGATTTGCCCCTGTAGGTCAACTGCCGCATACTCCTGGCAGCTTGCAGAATCTTTTCTTTTGTCTTGACTTTGGATAGGTTCTTCACAATGTGTCTTGGAGAAGCTCGGTTAGAGTTGAGGTGACCTGGGGTCCTAGATCCCTCTGAAAGCAGTGTGTCAGAATCTTTGGTGATATTTGGGAAATTTTCATTTATAATATTCTCTAGTATGGCTTCCATTCCTCTGGGGCATTCTTCTTCTCCTTCTGGGATTCCTATAACTCGTATGTTCGAACGCTTCATATAGTATCATAATTCTGACAGTGAACGTTCTGCTTTCTCTCTCTTCTTTTCTACCTCTTTTATTATCAGAGTTATCTCAAGAACTTTGTCTTCTACCTCTGAAATTCTTTGTTCTGTATGGTCTAACCTGTTGCTGATATTTTCCATTGCATCTTTAAGTTCCCTAATTCACTGCTTCAGTTCCTTCAGCCCCATTATATCCTTTCTATATTCTTCATATCATTCATTTCTTATTTGATTCTGTTTTTGGATTTCCTTTTGGTTATTTTCCACTTTATTAGCAGTTTCCTTCATTGTTTCCATTATTTCCTTCATTGTTTTCATCATCTGTATTATAAATTCCCTTTCTGTTATTCATAACATTTCTTTATAAGTGGAATCCTCTGCAGTAGGTACCTCATGGTCCCTTGGAGGGGTTACTCTGGACTGGTTCTTCATGTTGCTTGCATGTTGTTGCATGTTGTAATAGATTGTCTACTTGGTTTCATATTAGAATTGAGTACATTGAAGTTTTCCTTCTCCATTCTTGTGATACTTCACTAAGAAGAATGTTTTGAACGCCATTCAGGTTAATGTAAAAGATGTTTACATGTATTTGACTACTTTTTTTAATGGAGTTTATTTATTTATTTATTTTTTATGGATTCTGGTTTCATCCCTTTATTGGATGTATAGGATGCAAATCTTTTCTCCTTTTCTGTATGTTGTCTTTTGGCTCTATTGATTGTTTACTTGACTGTACAGAAGCCTTTTAATTTAATCAAGTCCCATTTTTATTTTTCCCTGGCTATTTTATTTCCTGGCAACATTTTTATTGTTGCTGTGATTGCCTTTGGGGACTTCTTCAAAATTCTTTGTGTAGGCCAATATCCATAATACTCTTCCAGATTCTTATAATTTTATGTCTTAGGTTTAAGTCTGTTATCCATCATGAATTAATATTTATGAATTATGAGAGGTGTGCATCTAGTTTCAATCTCCTACATGTGATTATCCAATTTTCCCAGCATTATTTATTGAATACAGATTCTTCTCCCCAGCCTGTTTTTGTCTCCTTTGTCAAAGATCAGATTGCAATATGAGCATGATTTTACGTTCTCTTTTGGATCCCTAGCTCTATATCTCTGTGTTTGTACAGTCCAATGGTGGTTTGCTTACTATATCCTTGTATAGCTTGAAATCAGGTAATGTGATGCCTCCCAATTTGTTTTTATTGATTAAGGTTCCTTTGGCATTTCAGGGTATTTTCTGGTTCCATATGCAAGACTGAACTTTTTTTTCCTAGATCTGTGAAAAATGACATTAGTATTTTAATGAGGATTGCATTGCATCTGTAGATCAGAGCAGAACTAAATGAAATAGATTAACAGAAGAATTGTAGAGAAGATTAATGAAAGAAAAAGATGGTTCTTTGAAAAGCTAAACAGAATCAACAGACCTCTCACTAGATTAAGCCGAAGCAGAAAAGACTAATAAATTCTGTCATAAATCAAAAAGAAATCACAAGTTATACCATGGAAATACAAAATAATTATCTCTGAATTGTATGTATGTAAACTTGAAAAAGTGGAGGAAATGGACAAATTCTTGGAAATAGTCAACCTCCGTAGGCACAACCAGGAAGAAATAGAACTCCTGAATAGACCAATATCAAGTATCAAAATTGAAGCATCAATAAAAAGTCTTCTAACAACAACAACAAAAATCCTAGAATAGATGTTTTCACACCTGAATTACCAAACCTACAAAGAACCGGTACCAGTGCTGCAGAAATTACTCCATAACACTGACAAGAAAGGACTCCTTCCCAACTCTTCTATAAAGCCAATATTGCCCTGATACCAAAGCCAGTAAACAAATGACAAAACAACAACAACAACAAAACTCAGATCAATTTCTCTTATAGATATAGATGCAAAAATTTTCAATAAAATATTAGCAAAGTGAATTCAACTGCATATCACAAAAATAATATGCCATGACCAAATAGGCTTCCTCCCAGGGATGTAAAGATTGTTCAACATATGCAAATCTATAAATGTAATTCACCACACAAATAGAAACAAAAACAAAGACCATAAGATCCTTTCAATAGACACAAACAAATCATTTGACAGAATCCAGCATCCTTTTATGATAAGAATGCTCAACAAAATAGGCATAGATGGGACTTACCTGAAAATTGAAAAAGCCATGTATGACAGACCCACTGCCAACTTCATACTGAAATGGGGAAAAATTAAAAGCATCCTGCTTTGAAATGGAATAAGACAAGGTTACCTATTATTCTACTTGTATTCAAAATAGTGCTGGAATGTCTAGCCATAGCAATTTGACAGGAGAAAGAAATCAAGAATATCCAAATGGGGAAAGAAGAGGTCAAGCTATTGCTTTGTTGATGGTATGTCACCCTGGTTATAGTGTCATTGTGTCACAGCTCACAGCAACCTCAAACTCTTGGGCTTAAGTGATTCTCTTGCCTCAGCCTCCTGACAGGTACCCACCACAACACCCAGCTATTTTTTGGTTGCAGTTTGTCATTGTTGTTTAGTAGCTCCGGGCTAGGCTCAAACCTCCCAGTCTTGGTGGTGTATGTGGCCAGCATCCTACTCACTGAGCTACGTGTGCCGAGCCAGACAATATGATCTTATGTGTAGAAAACCCCAAAGATTCTACCAAAAGACTCCTGGAATTGATAAATAAATTTAGCTAAGTCTCAGGTTACAAAATCAATGTATACAAATCAGTAGCATTCATATACACCAGCAACAGTCAAATTGAGAATCAAATCAAAGACTGAGTACCTTTCACAATAGCAACAAAGAAAGAAAATACTTAGGAATACATTTAACTAAGGAGGTGAAAGACCTTAACAGAGACAACTGTGTAACACTGAGAAAGGAAATTACAGAGGACATAAACAGATGAAAAACATATCATGCTCATGGATTGGCAGAATCAACATTGTTAAAATGTCTATCCTTACTACCCAAAATGATCTATAAATATTGTTGAGCTTTTTTTCTGGAATCCAGTTAAATTCCTTGTGGTTTTAAAATTTGTTATGAGGACTAAGATCAGTGTTCAACCTAATATTGTCTAATACTGAGGCAAGTTCCTTCTGGGTACTGTACCCAATGCCCCATTAATCTTGAGGGGCTAAGTATGTATAGGCTCTGCATCTAATTCTGTGTCAGTGCTGGACATTGTTACTTGTAATCCTTTAGAGTGGTTCTTTTCTTGATCTTGAGTGCTTCTTTCACATCCATGACTTGATCATTTCTCAGCTAAGTAGTTATGGGGGACCCTTTGCAAGTCCCCAGTGTTCTCTTTGTGTACTCTGATCTACAAATTCTTGTTGTCCTGTCTCATATATTATCTGCTCCATCCCTTCAACTCAAAGCATCCCCTGAGCCCTGTTTGGCTTTCCTCACTTGGTGCCATGACATCAAAATTCTCAGTGTAGTAGGCTGGGAGCAATCACAGGGCTAACTTTCTTTATTTTCCCATTTTTAAGGATCACTATTCTTTGTTTCCTAAATGTTTAGTGTATTGCAAGCTGACATTTTATATAATTTGTTCATTTTAAAAATTGTTTCAGAAAGAAGAATGAATTTGATACTTATCATTCCATCTTGACTGGAAGCAAAAGTTTCAGGCAAACATTTTTAAATTTCTTTCTGCCATTTGACAGTAATTGAAGGCATCATTTCCCTTTATCCCTAAATACTTCAGTTTGTATTTTCTAAAAACAAAGACATTCTTTTATATGACCATAGTTCAATTGCCAAAATTAAGGCATTTAACATTGATATAGTACTATTAGTTAACTTATAATTCATATTTGAATTTTATCAGTTATCTTAATAATATACTTTATAGCTATTTTCCTCTGCAGTCCAGCATCTAATCTAGGATTGCCCATTATTTGTCTTGTCTTCTTTGAGAGTCTCTTTTGATCTAAAATTTCCTTAGCCTTTCTTTAGCTTGATTTTGATATTTTAAAAGAGTAAATAATGCAATCAGTGCAACCTGGTTCTTTGTACTATCAATGAATCCCCCACAATAAAAAAAAAAAAAAAAAAAAAAAAAAAGAGTAAATAGTACTTTTTCATGGAATATGCCTTGATTTCAGTTTTTCTGATGTTTCCTCTGGAGTAGATTTAGTTAACACTAATTTCATAGGAATAACATCAAAGTAATATTATTTCTTTTTAAATGCTTCATATCATGAGGCACATGATATTAATTTTTACAAATATTGACAATGTTAACTTTAATCACTTGAGTCAGGTAATATCTGCCATGTTCCCTTTTGCACTTTTCTTTTTTATTAAATAATTTTCAGCAAGTTACTTTGAGATTGTAAATATCTTCTTCTTTTTTTTTTTTATCAAATATTTATCCTCTAGTCTTGGCATCATCTGTTCTATATTTGTTAATTGGCATTGTACACAAAGAAGAGTTTTTTTTTCCTTTCTTAAATATGGACTCATGATCTTTTACAATACATGTTTGGAGATTTCCTTCACATGGTTCCATAGTATCTGGGATTTGTCACTACTTTTCACCAACTCTTTCATTTCTATAGCATTCTGCCCTCTGAGTCCTGCAGCTTTCTATTTTACATCTTACCACCCTGTCGGTAATTAATAGCTTCTTGTACTCCCAGAAATATTTTTTAAAATTGCTAGCTAGCTGACTATGTGAACTTTAATATTGCATGCAGCAGGGATTCTTCTTCTTTTTTTTTTTTTTTTTCCTCCCTAATGAGGTCTCACTCTGTTGCCCAGGCTGATACGCAGTTGTGTGAAGATAGCTCACTAGAGCCTTGAATTGCTGGCCTCAAGAGTTTCTTCTGTATCAGCCTCCTGAATGGACAGGACTACAGGTGCACATCACCTTGTCCAGCTAACTAGGGATTCTTCTCGTAGGTCTAATCTGTTAAAATGAAAACAACAATAAACACACAAAGAAATAGTAAACTCATAAAATTTTGTTTGTCCTATTCTTTAAAATCTATTACAATTAACTGCTTAAAGTTTAGTCATTTCTCATGTTTTGCTTCTTTCTCTATAATATTTTTTTAATTATTTTGGCATATCTTCAGAAATGTTTGAGTTTGAATCAAGAAATAATTGATTTTTAAAAACTACATTCCCTAGAGCATTTGTGGGGGAGGGCCTTAATTCTTAATGCTAATATTATTTGCGCGTAAGTTGTTTTTTTTTTTTTTTTTAAGTTAAAATCATTGAATAGATTCTGGGAATTAAAAGAGTTCATGTAAACCAATACACAATTAAAAGATGATGTGCAATAATTGTGTATTATGTGGCAAAGTTCAACTAGTGAGTAATTTGCAGCAAATTAAAAAGTATTAGGTAAATGGAATGTTTTATACATATTTTCTGCTAACTATATGGGGACTTGAAAACTATTACCCAGCTTTATTATAGTAACAGGTTAATCTTTGAATTTAGTATTAAAATATATGTCTTATTTTAACTGTGAAAGAAAAAGACTAAATGTTTTAAAACCAGTTGTTCAGTAGAAATTGAATAGTTAGTAAAATAAAATTAAACCTGTAGTTGTATTTATAGTACAAGTAAGTGATAAAGGAATATTAAAATAGGGGCGGCACCTGTGCCTCAAAGAGTAGGGCTCTGGCCCCATATGCTGGAGGTGGTGGGTTCAAGCCCAGCCTCAGCCATAAACTGAAAAAAAAAAAGGCTCAAAAAAGTACTGAAATAGATCAGGCATCTAGAAACATGAGATCTATTTGTAATAGTAATGCATTCTCTTTTATACTTAAAATATTTATTGGATTCCAAGATATGCAAGGCATTATCTTAGATGGAGGGATTCGGGATGAACTGATAAATTCCCTGCTTTCATTAGAGCTTAAATTCTAATATATGGAGGTAGACAATAAGTAAACAAATAAACTAGGTAATTTCATAACAATTAGTCCTATTAGAGATACTTTCTAGTTATATTTACTTTTTCACTATAGAGAAGAAAACAGATGAGTATCTTTCTTTTTCTTCAGTTCTAATTAGATAGGCAATGTCTTGTGTAGTTTAGTGGTACATAACTTCTCCATCACCCATCTGCAGTCTCTGCAGTCCAGCCTGAAACAAAATCATTGCTATGCATTAAAACCTCAAGATTAAGGACAGGAAAGAGAGGAGGGAGGGAAAGAGCTAAATGAAGCAGATTGCTGCCAACTCTTCTTTTTTGTACAGAGAATCCAGAGCTGCTACCTTGGTTGGCACTATTAATTAATTAATTATTTTATTTATAGAGTCTCACTCTGTTGCCCTGTGTAGAGTACTATGATGTCATAGCTCACAACAACCTCCAACTCTTGGGCTTAAACAATCCTTTTGCCTCAGCCTCCCCAAACAGCTGGGACTATAAGCATGCACCAAAATACCTGACTAGTTTTTCTATTTTTAGTAGAGACAGGGTCTCGGTCTCGCTCTTGCTCAGGCTGTTCCACCTGTCTCAGCCTCCCAGAGTTCTAGGGTTATAGATTTGAGCCCATCTTTTTTTAAATGATTTGAATAAGTGGCATCATTGACTAATTTTCAAGCTTCCAGTAAGCCTCGGGATTCCATGGTAAGGTAAAATAAAGTACTTTTTTTTTTTTAATTTAAAAGTATTAGGGGAGTACAAATGTTTTTTGTTCCATGAATTGCTTTTGTAATGCTTGTTGAGTCAGGTGGCTGTCATCCAGATAGTGTTCATTGTGCCTGTTTAGATTTTCACACAGTTCTTCCTCCCCTTTCCCTTTGCTTAATTTCCATTGAGTTTTATTTCCCTCTTTGCACATGTGCGCTCATTAGTTAGTTCTCATTTAATAGTCAGTACCTGTGGTATTTGTTTTTCCATTCTTTAGATACTGAACTTAGGATAATGGTCTTCAGTTCCATACAGATTGTTGCAAAAGGCATCACATTATCCTTCTTCATCGCTGAATAGTGTTCCATAGTTTACATAAAGCACATTTTGTTAATCCAATCATGAATTTATGGGCACTAGGTTGATTCCTCATCTTTGCAATTGTGAATTGGACTACAATAAACATTTGAGTGCAGGTATCCTTTTGATGAAAAGCTATTTTTTTTCTTTTGGGTAAATAGCCATGGAGGATTTTTGGTTTGAATGGTAAGTCACGCTAACATCTGTTGTTTGGAGACTTTTTAATAAAAGTCATTTTAACTGGGGTAAGCTAATATCTCATTGTGGTTTTAATTTGCATTTCCCTGATGATTAGTGACACTAGGCATTTTTTCATATCTTTATTGATCATTTGTCCATCTTCTGTCTTTGAAAAGCTTCTGTTCCTGTCTTTTCCTGCTTTTTAATGGAGTTGTTTGATTATTTTCTTGTTGATTTGTTTGAGATCCTTGGAGATTCTAGGTATTAGTCCTTTATTGGATATATAGCTTGCCAATATTTTCTCTCATTCTGTAGATTGTTTGCTCTGTTGATTATTTTCTTGGCTGTGCAGAAACCTTTAAATTTAATCAAATCGCATTTATTTATTTTTGTTGTTGTTATGATTGCCATTCGTGTCTTTTTTATAAATTCTTCACCGAGGCTGATATCTAGAAAGGTTTCTCCAGTATTTTCTTCTAGAATTTTTTGTTTTCTTTCCTTACATTTTAGTATTGATTTATCTTGAATTAATTTTTGTGAGTGGTGAGAGATGGATCTGTGTTATTCTTCTGTATGTGGCTATCCAGTTTTCCCAGCACCATTTATTTAATAGGGATTCTTTTGCCCAGTGTACATTGTTGTCTGTTTTGTCAAAGATCAGTTGGCTGTATGTGGATGGTTTTATATCTGGTCTCTCTGTTCTGTTCCACTGATCTATGTCTCTACTTTTGTGCCAATACCACACTATTTTGGTTACTATAGCCTTGTAATATTGTTTGAAGTCTGGTAATGTGGTGCCTCTAGATTTGTTCCTTTTGCTTAATATTGCCTTGGCTATTTAGGCTCTTTTCTGGTTCCAAATAAAGTGTAGAATTATTTTTTCTAGATTTTGAAATATAACAGTATTTTGAAGAGAATTGCATTAAATCTATAAATTCCTTTGAGTTGTATGGACATTTTAATAGTGTTGATTCCAATCCATGAACATGTTACATCTTTCCATTTGTTTGTATCATCTGTGATTTCTTTCCTCAGTGATTCTCAGTTGTCTTTGTAGAGATTTTTCACCTTTTTGATTAAGTGTATTCCTAGGTATTTTATTTATTTGTAGCTATTGTAAATAGTACTGAGCCTTTGATTTAATGCTCAGTTTGAAGTCTGACTGTTATTGGTGTATAGGAATGCTGCCAGTTAGTGTACATTGATTTTGTAACCTGAGACTTTGCTGAATTTATCATTTCAGAAGTCTCTTGGTATAAACCTTGGGGTTTCTGGATATAAGGTCAGATTATCAACAAAAAGTGATAGTTTGACCTCCTCTTTCCTGATTTGGATACTCTTTATTTCTTTCTATTGTATGATTGCTCTGGCTAAGACTTAAAACACTATTTTGAATAGAAGTGGTGAGAATGGGCATTCTTGTCTTGTTCTTTGTAGGAATGCTTTCAGCTTTTCCATACTCCTTATAATGTCGGCTGTGGGTTTGTCATATATGGATTTTATAATTTGTCAATATGAAGCCTGACAATTTAGTTCACAAACTTATCATAGGATAAGTTCACAAACTTATCATAGGATAAGACTACATTTCTAAATATCACTGTGGTTACCTTTGAAGTACTCCCCTTGGAAAGCTAGGAATGTTATGCACCGGTGCCAGTGCTTAGTCCACCCTTTAAAGCAATTTTGGAACTTTTTTTCTGGGTATCGTGAAAAATCCTGCCATGAACATTCATAAGTAAGTTTTTGTGTGGATGTGTGTTTTCATTACCCTTGAGTATATACCTAAGAGTGAAATTGCTGTGCTGTATGGTAACTACTTGTTAACCTTTGAGGAACTGCCAAACTGTTTACTAAAGTGTCTGCACTACATTATATTACTGCCAGCAATGTATAACAGTCTCAATTTCTTCATGTCATTGCCTGCACTTTTTGTTGTCTCTCTTTGTATAATAATAGTCTTTCTAGTGGGTGTGAAGTGATATCTAATTATGGTTTTGACTTGCAGCTTATTGATGGCTAATTGAGTGTAATATATTAATTATTTAGGTATTTATTTAATAGATATGTTGCATAGTGGAAATTGGGTTTTGGAGTCATATAAACCTTGAATCCTGCATTTGGTATCTATTAGTTGGCATTTGGGACTGAATACCAAGACTTTTTGATGGTTGTGATGTATGATATAATATGTGTCATTTCAGTACAGGGCTAAGCCTGTGGTAGGGAGGCATATGAATAATTTGAAGCTGTTATTAATGGGCACACACCAGATTTTGAGAAGAAAAAGTATAGTAGAGCCACAGAAGTAGCACCTAATTATGCATGGAGGAGCATCCAAGTATAGCTTCATTCAGGTTGTAATATTTTATCAGGGATCTTAAAGTTTAATAGGATTTGGATGAACTTATGGGAGCCTGTTCAAGAAGGAGGTACCACATGTATAATGATATGGTACTAATCATATAATGATAAAGGTGAGAAAGAAAATAGCCTCATTTGGGGAACTAACAGGTCAGTATTTTTAGTGGAATGTGTGGGTAAGGAATTATAGAAAATGAAGTTGGACAGGTAGAAATTCATTTACTGGGTCATTCAACCTATATTTATTTAATTTATAGCATATCATTGTATTATTGGCTGCTAGGTGTCAGTGGTGAATGAGTCAAAGAATAAGCGTGGTGGGTTTGAGGAAAAGAAGTGAAGTACAGTATAGTAAACAAAGGGAGAATGATATGCAGTAATGGTAGAGAAGTTGCAGGGGCCCAATCATGACACAATGTGAAGTGAAACAAGTTAAGTTATAGAATAACTCATTTCTTTTATGGTAAAAAACTCAACATAATTAATTTAAAAATTAGTTCTTAATTTACTTTACATAATGGATGACATTACAGAGATTTAAGCAGAAAAGTGACATGATCAGGTTTAGAAAAATGTCTGTGGTAGGAGTGGGGGATAGATTGTGTGTGTGTGATTAAGTGCTAATATATGCAAAGCAGTGAAAAAATTCAATGCCTCTTTTCTCTCTAGTTCAGAAAGGCTTTTAAGAACCATTTGAATTAACATTTTACTCTCTTTTTTTCTCTTATTCCAAAGAACTGGATGCCAGGCAGAAATGTTAGAATTCTGATGTTGAGAAATATGGAGTTTTTGATGATTGAAGGTAGAATAGTAAAAAGAGAAAGAGAGACAGGAAAGTTGGGGAATAAGAAGATGAAAACTTCATTTAGAAACTTACATCCTTGTACAGAAAGCAGTAAAGAATATATAAATAGAACTGCTAAAATGAATGTTAGTTTAGTAAGGTTACAGGATATCAGGTAAGTATAAAAATTTAGTATATTCTTTCATACTATCTTCCCCCCCTTCTTTTTCTAGTACTATAATACTGACTAGGATCCCCAATAAATATTTTTATAGAACTTGTAACAAACAAAAAAGAAACTTACTTATTAGTAGTTCTGCCTCCCCTTTTTTGGTTAGAATTGACATTGGGTCATTTTGAGACAGTGTCTACTCAATTAGCTACATCTTTCCTATACTATAATAAAAATTTATGAAAAACTAGCATGTTTATGAATGATACACTTTCTGATTTCATAAATTCTCAGCACCTTCATAACACACCAATGTTAAAGCAGTGTTGATAGAAATATTTCTAAAAAGTCTTTCTGGACTAAGAAAAGAGCACTTCTCTCACAATCTCTTCTCAACTTACTTAGTGGTCAAATTCATTTTTATGGTTTTCAGTATCATTAATAGAGTTAAGTCTATATAGCTTTAAGTATCACCTCTTTCCAAATATACATCTCTAGCCTTGACCCCTCCCCCAAACTCTGTTTTTATATCTTTTTGCTTAATTGACATCTTCATGTAACTCAACTTAATACTTTCAAAACTAAATTCTCAGTTTTTCCACCAAACTGCTCTTTTTGCCATCTTTCTCATTTCAGGTTCTCCCTACATGGCAATTATGTTTGCCTGTTATGTAAAGAGACAAATGTGGTTTTTAGTTAGAATACTAATGTCTGGAAATTAACATTGGGAAATTAATATATATTAGGTTCAACTCACAGAATTTTAAATAATTTCCTCTGTTTCCCTTACTTTGCTACTTTTTGTTTGCTTGTCTCCCCTATCTTTAGTCCTGTCTTTTTATGGTCAGTTAACACATGTCAGGGCTAAATTAGCAAAACATGCATACTTATGAACATAATTAAGAGGGAAGGTAATGGTTAAAGTTTTTGAAAGGTATATGAAATGAGGCATTTAGGGGATCCTGCCTACCAGCCTATTTCTCTGAAGTTCTTGATTTAACTTTTCAAACTGGTTTAGGGGCCTGAGAGACATACTCAAAATTTACAACTCAGTAGGAAAAAAAAATCCAATTACAAATGTACAAAAGATTTGAATAGACAGTTCTTAAAAGAATACATACAAATAACTAACATGAAAACATAATTCACATCACTAATTATCAGAGAAATACAAATCAAAACTACATCAAGATATTATCTCACCCCAGTTAAAAAGGCTTTTAAGCCAAAGATAGGCAATAGCAAATGCTAATGATGATGTGGAGAAAGGGAAACCATTGTACATTTTTGGTGGGAATGTAAATTAGTATAGCCACTATGGTGAACAGTATGGAGCTTCCTCAAAAAACTAAAAATAAAACTACTATATGATTCAGCAATCCCACTGCTGGGTCTGTATACAAAAGAAAGGAAATGATATCTTAAAAAGATATCTGTATTCCCTAGGTTTATTGCAGTTCTATTTACAATAGTCAAGATATAGAATCAATGTAAGTGTTCATCAACAGATGAATGAGTAAAGAAAATGTGATACAGGTACATAATAGAATAGAATATCATTCAGCCATAAAAAAGAGTGAAATTCTGTCATTTGCAACACATGATGGAACTATAGGACATGATGTTAAGTGAAATAAGCGAGTCACAGAAAGACAAATTTCATGTGTTTTCGCTCAGATGTGGTAGCTAAAAATTAAAAAAAAATTGAACTTACAGAGATAGAGAATAGAATGATGGATAGAGACTGGAAAAGATGGTAGGGAGAAAAGGGATGAAGTTGGGATGGATATTAGGTGCTAAAATACAGTTAGAATGAGTGAAACCTAATATTTGGTAACACCTAATATTTGGTAACACCATGACTATCTTTTTTTTTGAGACAGAGTCTCAAGCTGTTGCCCTGGGTAGAGTGCTGTGGCATCACAGCTCATAGCAACCTTAAACTCTTGGGCTTAAGCGATTCTCTTGCCTCAGCCTCCCAAGTAGCTGGGACTACAGGCACCTGCTACAATGTCTGGCTGTCTTTTGCTTGTAGTTGTCATTGTTGCTTAGCAGACCCAGGCTGGGTTTGAATCTGCCACTCTCGGTGTATGTGGCCAGCGCCCTTGCCGACTGAGCTTTGGGTGCCACCCATAATGACTATCTTTATTTATTTATTTTTAACTGTTATTGATTTAAAATCTGTTTTACCTGATATAAGAGTATCTATTTCTGCTCACTTTGGGTTTCTTTTTGTGTGGAATTTTTTTTTTTTTAAAACCTTTTACCTTGAGTGTATATGACTATGAGTTTAATGGATTTCTTGGAGACAATAGATATTTGGGTGTGTGTATGTGTGTGTGTGTGCACATGAGTGCATGCGTGTGTTTTAACCATTTTGTTGATCTATATGTTTTGAATGGAGTGTTTAGACCATTTACATTCAATGTTAATATTGAGAGATGAGATACTGTTTTAGTTATCATGTTTGTTGTTACCTAGTTGTCTTTTATTCTCTCTTCTGTTACTATTTTGTAAGAGTGATATGTTTTTACTTTTGAGTGTTTTTACACTGGAGAATGGTAGCTGTTGTTTTCAGTGTTTGGAACACTTTTCAGCATTTCTTGTAGGACAGCAGGACAAGTTAAGTGCTTACATATTTTCTCAGGATTTGCTTATGTGAGAAGGATTTTGTTAATATTTCACCTTCATATATGAAACTTAGTTTTGTAAGACACATAATTGTCTGACAGTTACTCTGTTTAAGAATACTAAAGGTGGGAGCCCAATCTCTTCTGGCTTATCAGGTTTCTGCTGAGAACTCTGTTGTTAGTTTGATGAGTTTTCCTTTTGTAAGTTGCTTGGTGATTTTATCTTGCAGTTTGTAGGATTTTCTCCTTAATTTTGGCTTTGGCCAAGCTGAGTATGTGCCTTGGTGATATTCCATTTGCAATGAATTGTCCAGGAGTTCCTTGAACTTCTTGAATCTGGATATCTAAATCTTATGAAGACTAGGGAAGTTTTCCTCCATTATTCCCTCAAATCAGTTCCATGTTTTTTTCTTTTTCCTTCTACTCCCTCATGGGTATGTTTGGACACTTTACATAATCTTATATTTCTGAGAGACTGTTCATTTCTCTTGATTCTTTTTTCTTTATTTCTGACTGACTGGGTTAATGCAAAGGCTTGTGTTCAAATATATACATATATTTGAATATATATAGTATTTTAAAATCTATCCCTTTAGTGAATTTTCCATTCATGGCATGTCATGAGTTATTATTTTAGTTTCTTTTTTTGTTTGACTTGTTTTGCTTTTCAACTTTCTCATCAATCTCATTGAGCTTAATTGCATGCCGTATTTTTAATTCCATATCTGACATTTCAAAAATTTCCTTTTGATAGCCAGGCATTGTGGCAGGCACCTGTAGTCCCTGCTACTCAGGAGGCTGAAGCAAGAGTATCACGTAAGCCCAAGAGTTTCAGGCTGCTGTGAGCTATGACACCAGAGTACTCTATCGAGGGTGACAGAATAAGATTCTGTCTCAAAAAATAGTTTGTTTCCTTTTGGTTAGAGTACATTGCTGGAGAGTTCTGTGTTCCTTTAGGAGTATCAAATTAGTCTGTTTTTTTTTTTTTTTCATATTTTCAGAATTCTGATGCTTGTTTCTTACCTGGAACCTCTTCCTTCAGCTCAAACCAGATAGCTTCTAAGTACTCCTATTCTTTGTTGCTGGGAGCTCTACTGTTCAGTGTAGAGAGTAATGGGTACACTGCCTTGTGGCTCATACAAGTAGGTGCCCACTGTCAAGTGGCTGGCAATTTGGATCAGTTCTCAGACTCCTGGTAGTGTTCAGGTACCAGTAGTGGCTTGAATTTTGGGGAGACAAGACTGAATTTGAGCTGGCAAACTTGTCCTCAAGCCTTCCTGAGTTCAAATACTGGCTGTGATAGTGAGGGGTGGGTTATCTTTTACTCCAAAAGAATGTTCAAGGAGAAGAAGGGCCAATGAACTGAGAGCCTTTATAGGAGGAGTTAGGGCACTCTTCATAAGGTAGCTGTGGGATAGAGGTCTCTGTCCATTGCGGGCACAAAAGCATTGAGATTCCCAGCTCCCACCCAGACCCAGCTGCAGCAGAGGTGGTGCAGGTAGCACACCCTGCTGTGTGCAGTGCCAGACTGGTTATGGGCTGCCCCTTGCCAAAATGGTCCAGTTGGGGATGTGTGACTATGTCAGGGACTTGCCTCCAGGCAGGGTAGTCTCCTCCCAGAAGAGATGCCAGCTTGAGGAGAGGACTGCTAGCTCCACCTTCCATCAAGGGAAGGTATCCTTGGGTACACCAGAGGGCTTGCTGTAGCTAAAAAGAAAAAAAGTTAAAAGGAAAAACGTTAACCCCAAGATCCATGGAATGCTGGGAGGTAGATGTTAGAGGTGGAGGAGCTGGTGCTAAGTGCTCTCGCTTAATCTTCACCTTTGAACCCTTTTCAGTCCCAAGCAGAAACAACCATGGCTGCCTTTGGAGCAGTGCAAGGAGGTTTTAATCCAAGAAGCTGCTAGAAAATTTGCAGGAAAATTCAGGATGGCAGATTTCCAAGCATGAAGTAGTTGGCTCGAGAAATTTAAACTGTGACACAAAATCTCCCAGAAAGTCTTGTGCAGTGAAACGAATTAAGTTCCAGTAAGAGTTATGGGAGTGCTCATCAAAAAGTTCGAGAGCTTTGCTGGAGGCTTGAAAGATGATGGCATCTGTAAGACTGATGAGTCCAGACTCTTTCAGGTGATGCCTTGTCATGAAGGGTGACAAATGTAAGAGCAGAAAACTTTCCAAAGAAGGTTTCCTAGATCTCCTGTCTGCTTGCTTTAGAGAGACACTAAAGCCCCTGGTGACTAGTAAAGCGACAAAGCCATGTGCATTCAAGAACTTGAAGCCTGAAGTCCTCCCTGTCACTTGGAGATCAAACAAGTGTGCACGGATGACTGGTGCCCTATTGGAGGAGTGGATAAGGGTGTTAATCAAGAATGAAGAAGAAGAAATAGTTTATTCTACTGACAGTAAACAACTATCCTGGGCACCTGCAAGTGAATCATCTCACAAATGTGACACTGAAATTTCTGCCTCCAAACACCATGGCTAAAATCCAACCTCTTGACCAAGGCATCATCAAAACATTTCCAATGCACTACTGAGCCCATCTTCTGCAATGGAATCATTACTAAAACACAAATCTGTGATCTGCCTGTGGAAGCAACTTCATCCACTCCATCAATTAATGCTCTGAATGCTGTCCTCTGGATCAGTTCCGCTTGGAATAAACTTAAGTCAGAAGTGATACAGAAGTGTTTCAAGAAAGTTGGATTTGTCATACACAAGAGCAAGGTATTTGGCTCCCTCTCCCATGACAGAATTAGAAGAAGTAGATTTTGAAGGTTTTGTTGCAATGGATGATGAGGTGGCAACCTGTAATGAACCTGACCCAGAAGCAACTATCTGAGTGATAGTGACTGAAGTGGGTGAATCAACTGATGAAGTGGAAGAAACAAGTAAGGATGATGCAGAAATTGCAGAGACTCCAAAGGTAGAAAGATGTCAAGCATCTGGTCATGCACTTGAAATCATTTGCTGTGGAAAAATGTACAGGTATGCTGAGTGGTGTAGTCACCATTAAGAGTGCTTTCTCCACTTATATTTATAATAAGAATAAGAAACACACCAAGACTGACGCTCTTTTTTCAGAAAGAATGACTAAACCATGAGAAAACAATAAATGTATTGATTTTGTATGATGCTGTATGTATGATTTTAGTGCATTTTGATTATGTGTGATCTTGTATGATATTCTCTAATAAAAGCTGTACAAAAAAGCACAACTGTGTATCAGTATAGCAGGTCTAGTTCCTTATGGTGAGCACCCATTTATGTTATGTTGACCAATTTGTTAGCCTCTTGGGTAGCCAACTTGTAAAGGGACTACTGTATTATAGTTTTAAGGCTGAGACATCTATAATTAAGGACAGGTTAAAAAGAGGGTGGCATAGAAATTTAACTATATAAAAATCTTTTAAATTTTCAGATTAATGAGGGGGTAGAAATGATTAGATTTAATAGTTTGCATTTGTAAGATTAACATTTAAATAGAAGATGTGTCCTATACCCAGGTAGTACTTCATATACGGTGCAACATACCCTTTGGGTAGAAATTTACCCAACACCTTCCTCCTTCTCCCCTTCCCTCCTGCTTGAATTTCATTGAGTTTTTCTTTCACGTGAGCATATAGGTGTTAATTTCCTAGTTCCAATTTAGTAATGGGTACATGTAGTGTTTTTCATTCTTGTGATACTTTACTTAGAAGAATGGTTTCCAGTTCTCTCCAAGTTGTTGCAAAAGATACATACATATGCTGTAATTTATTTATCCATTCATGTGTTGGAAGGTACTTGGGTTGTTTGCACATCTTTGCGTGAATTGTGCTTCTATCAACACTCAAGTGCAAGTGTCTTTATGATTGAATGCTTTTTTTCCTTTGGACAGATGCATAGTAATGAGATTGCAGGATCAAATGGTCGGTCTACTTTTAGTTCTCTGAGAAATTTCCATACTACTTTCTATAGCAGTTGCACAAGTTTGCAGTTCCACCAACAGTGTATAAGTGTTCTCTTCTCTCCACATTATGCTAGCATCTGTTGCTTTGAGGTCTTCTGATGAGAGCCATTCTCATTTGGGTTAGGTGATATTTCAATGTGTTGTTGTTGTTGTTGTTTTTATTATTGTTAAATCATAGCTGTGTATATTAGTACAATCGCCTGTACCCATTCTAAGATGCACCATAGATGTGGCCCCACCCTATTACCCTCCCTCAACCAAAACCTCCCCCCTCCCTTCCCCTTTCTTGGCCCTTTCCACATAGTCTTGTGCTATAGTTGGGTTATAGCCTTCATGTGAAAGCTATAATTTAGCTTCATAGTAGGGCTGAGTACATTGGATACTTTTTCTTCCATTCCTGAGATACTTGCTAAGAAGAATATGTTCCAGCTCCATCCATGTAAACATGAAAGAGGTAAACTCTCCATCTTTCTTTAAGGCTGCATAATATTCCATGGTATACATGTACCACAATTTGCTAGTCCATTCGTGGGTTGATGGACACTTGGGCTTCTTCCATGACTTAGCAATTATAAATTGGGCTGCAATAAACATTCTGGTACAGATGTCTTTGTTATATTGTGACTTTTGGTCTGCTGGGTATAAACCTAGTAAAGGAATTATAGGATCAAATGGCAGGTCTATTTTTAGATCTCTAAGTATTCTCCAAACATCCTTCCAGAAGGAACCTATTTCTTAAGCACACTTAAAAGCTTGAAAAGCTCTGCTCTAGAAAATATTTTTTAAAAGATCAATAACAACAAAAAAAAAGATTTCAAGCAATGAACAATTCATTTCATGTAATACAAAACTGCTTAAACTCAAGTTAAAATCCTACCTGAAAATTTGGATATATTCTTTATCAATTCATTGTTCTTTATTTTGTTAGATTGTTACTTTGAATACTATTTGTGCAAAGATATAAATTTTTTGTTTTATACAATACTACAAAGCATTTTGACGCAATCTTTCAATAACTGTTAACTTGAATGAATTGTGATAAATTACAAATTGCACTTACACTTAATCTGCTCCCATCAGCATTGACATCAACTTTACCTCACACAGCTTGACCATCACACTTAAAAGGGCAAAAGGATGTAGCAAAAATTATACTACAAAGTTCATTCCAGGAAGGGATGTTTATTGGTGAAATAGTGAAATAAATGGAAAAGGGTAATGTAATTTTCTCTACATATGCCAAATGAAATCTTTACTGAAGAAACTCATCCAGAAAAGGAAGTTGGCAGTTTTCCCCTGGAGAAGTCTGCTCAATTTTTTGATGATGACAGAGTCCCTGAGTGATCCTTGACTTACAGCCTTCAAAGGTCTATGAAAGAGCCTGGAAAAGAGATTCTACTTGTAGAGATACAAGCAATGTGGGCTATTAACGTACACAAGAGAATAAGCCATTGAAACCAAGCGAGAAAAGGAGCAAATATTCTTCCAGTCAATTTCATTATCAAATGTTCTTAATTCAGGCAAAAATGTTTAAAGGTAGTATGTTAATGATCCTAATTTTATATTTTCAAATGACGAGGCACTCCAGTCTCGTTGCACAACAACAGTTTGTGGTCTAAGTTGAGGATGTGAGGTCTTCATTTTGAACCTTTACTGCTCTTAAAAAAAAAGAAAAGAAATTCAGATGAGCTACTAAATGAGGTCAGTGTCACATCAAGAGCCAATTCACAATATTTTGGAAGCTGATGATCTGGGCCAAACATTACGAGATTTTTGCATTTTTGCATTTGAACACTTAGCTGTGAAATGAACTCCTTTTTCTTCCTATCTTTTATCCCCCTTACCCCCTTAAATGTGAGGAATTTCAACAAGCTGTTAATAAGCCTTGATTAACTTTGGCAGATTCTACAGTCTCTAAATCATTTTCATGGTGGCACAGTGCATTCTGGGACAGGTTATCAATTTTGTGTCCCGGCGACAGTCCTGTCCTCTCTCACATCCTTTACTGTCTTCTCAAGGAGAATAGATCCTAACTCTAAGGTGGAAAACTATTTGAAGAGAGTGTGTAAAAGGTTTGAGTGCTGACAAGTACAAAAGTTTGGGCTAAGAAGTATGTGTAATTGCCTGTAGACTCAGCTACAATGCAATGCCTTTGATGAAGTTAGTTGTCAATTAAAACTTTAATAGGCGAAAATTAATAGTAGTTATGTTTTCAATGACATACGTTTGTGCACCAGGCCCATTTCTAAGCAGTTGACCAACCTTATCTCATTTAACATGTACAATATTTCATAGATAAGTGGCATCTTTTCCATTTTATAGCTGGAAAGTAAAACCCGGAAGTTGTGTACTAACAACCAAACCAAGAGCTTGTGAGAGAATCTTCAAACCTAAATCTCCCCACCCTCAGGGTCTATGCTTCTTGTCCTACATTATAAGGGATGAAGAAATGATTGAGTTTTCATTGTGGTTTCCAGTGACAGATGAGAGCACCAGTGCTCAGGAGCTCACAGCAGAGTGATTTAGAGGAAGATCTTTGTTAGTGAAACGTCTGCTGCATAGTCCTGGAGAAGGCCATGGTGCTGCCAGCATGCAAGTAGACTTCCCCTATGGTTCAGAACCTTTCTCCCAGCTGCTATGGTGCAGACTGTGTACTTGAGACCAGAGCAGAAGAACCCAGTTACACTTTGGACTGAGTGCAATAATCCCTAAGCAATGATGGCCCCTGCCAGCCATAGCAGTCTAGGCCAAAGGCAAGCAGAGGTCACCACAAAAGCAGGAGTCTCCAGAAAGAGAGATGTGAGGGCAGGGGCTGCTTTACCTACTTTGCCATTTTGCTCCAGGTCAGCAATACTGATGATACTTGCAAAAGCAAACTCACATGTTCTCATAATACCTAACTGGAGTACAGAATAACTTTCCTCATAACCAACACGTCGTTAGTATAAACAGACAATAATGCATCATCAGAATTGTACAAGAGCACACAAAGAAAGTAACTTTTAAATATTTTTGTCTAGATCTATCATATTTTCAAACTAAAAAATTGAATAAAGCTTAATCTAGGCTCATCTTCATCAGGGTAACAGTGTGCTCATTCTGCTCACAAAAGCAGAATAGAAGTTAGTTGCCAGAGAAGAAAAGAATGTGCATCCTAAAGAAACTATGGGTTTCATTTTCAAGCATGAGATTATCAAATATCCTTTTGTAGTACTACCGTCTTCTAGAAAAAAAAGTGTATGGTACTAAGACAACATGGGTTCAAGAAAAGAGAGTGCCACAATCAATCCATCCCTTCAACAAATATTTATTGAATACTTCTTATGTGATAGGAACCACAGGCAATTAGAAAAAGAACAAGACCTCCCAGTGGGACAGTGCATTTAAAGACAGACACACATGAACAATTACAAAACAATTCACAGGGGCTCTACTAAAGGTCATGCCAGGCCCTACTGGAACACAGAGGAAGGAGTCGTACTTAACCTATTTCACCAGAGAAAAGAAATTTGAGTTGCCACCCATGTTCAAATCTCCACAGGCAAAACAACATACATATGGCCTGTTCAGAGAACAGTATGAAATTCCACATGTACACAGAGGAGGAATTTTTTATTTATTTAACCCTGTTTAGTTAGCATTTACTCTTCACAGTACTTTACGTGTGTTAGCTTACTTAATCTTCACAATATCTTTCAAAATAACCCAAAGTTTACAGATAAGAAAACCAAAGCTTGGATAAGCTAAATACTACGTTCAAGTCTCACTTGGGAAAAACTAAGGCACAAGTCCAGGTAGCTAGGCCTCTCCACAGGCTCTCACCCCACACAGCACCGCCCATGCTGCACACACAGGAGTGTCCAAAGGTAAGTTGTGAAAGACTTTCCATGTCCTGCGACAGTTTGAACATGACAGTCTGATCATCAAAGGTTTTGAGACAAAGGAAGAACACAGTAATCATGCCCGTAATCCTAGCACTCTGGGAGGCCAAGGTGGGTGGATAGCTTGAGACCAGCCTGAGCAAAAAGCGAGACACCATCTCTACTAAAAATAGAAAAACCAAGGCAAGAGGATGGTTTGAGACCAAGAGATGGAGGTTGCTATGAGCTATGACATTACGGCACTCTATCCAGGGTGACAGCTTGAGACTCTGCCTCAAAAAAAAAAAAAAAAAGAGAGTTCTTCTGTGGCCTTGTAAAGTTTCATACTTACGGGACATCCAGGTGACCTTCAGCTTCCTCCTACATCAGGTATTAATAATGATGTGTAATTTAGAAGGTTGCTGTGTAACATAGAAATAATGTATGCAACTCACCTTAATAGACTGGCTAGCACACAACAGTGCTAAATAGTGGTAATTGTGTTTATGGTTATGGGAAATGTACAGAAAGCAGGAAATGCTGTCAGGATTGGAAGCTTGGAAAAGTCAGCATCATTGATTTAGATTTTGGAGTTACCTGCATAGATTACATTCAAGTCAAAAAAGTCAAACTTTTTTAAGCACTGCCATGGCACAGGTACTGAGCTGAGTCATAAGAACAGATAGAAGGATAACAAAAACAAAATCTTTCCTTTCACGTAGCTGAGGGAAAACCCAGAAGATAATGGAGTGCTCAGAGGTCAGAAATTAGGGAAGAAACAGAAAAGAGGGCAACTGGGTGAACAATTTGTCCAACGTGCAGGTAGGAAGAGCAGTCAGCAGAGGGGCAGAGAGAGTCAGTGTAATAGCACCTGGGCGAACTGGGAGTCACCACCAGACACGGGAGAGTTCATCAACAGGATTATCTGGAAAATAAATTAAAAGGGACTCAAATCTAGATGATAACTGGTGGCTTTCCTCATTTTTATCCACAATGAAGAAATGAGAGCTTGGTATTGGGATTGGAGCAGTCCAGAGACAAATGAGAAAGTTAGGAAGTAGGGTTTTCTGGGGTGAGGATGTGTGTATCATAGCAGAAGTTTGACAGGGGAAGGACAGAAAGAACAAGGTGCAGCTCTCCTCACAGGAACTAGTGTGTGAGACTGAAGGCCGTCAAGGACAAAAAGGAAAGATTTTCATCCTGACTCTCCGTGAGATAGAAAGTAAAAATTAAACAAAGGTCTGGTCTCAAAGTATCTACAACTAGCACCCGTTACCTACGGTCTTTTCCAACACTTCACCCTACTCACACAGGCCACCCGATGGATATATTTATCTATAGGTGCACATTTTACATATCTACACTTAAGGACTTCTTCTTATCACCTTACGAGGAAATAGGACCCGCGAAGGACTAATACATAGTTACAGTTTCACAAAGAGCACCGTATGTTCTGTTTTCACATTGGAGCTTTTCTTTCCTCATAATATATCGCAGCAATGTTTTCTTGTGAACTCAAAGGAGCCCATGGAATGTTGACTTTTTATTCCTGGTTTCAATATTAACTGATGCGTGTCTCTGTACAAATAACTGAGCCTTTGCAAGTTTCTATTTTCTTGCTCATAAAAGAAATCTCTTTCATTTTGAAAAAAGGGCATAACTGTCTCAGCCTCACGTTACCCTATGTAAATGAAGATCTATTCCAAGCCTCTAAAAATTAATGAAAACCCTAATTTGAAAATCAGTAAGTCCAATAATGCCAGGTAGTAGATAAGGTACAAAGCCAAACGTGGCAGCTTTGTAGCCAAATCTATTGCCAGTATTGCTGAGTGAGGGGCCCTGTCGAAGAGAAAGAAAAATCATACAAGTCCATGTGCAGGAGGGTACATGGCCATGCTTATCAAATCACCTAAGGGCAAATCTAGATTGATGTTTACATTATTAATTTATGTAACTTGTAAGTTATTAGCTTATATAACTAATTGGATAACGGATTCAATCTAACATGCACAATGGTTCATAACAGTATATAACAGCATAACAGCTAAAGATAGATGATAGGAAGTCATTCTTAATGTCCATACTAAATATTTTAACAAATAATATTAGTCAATCTCCATCTTATAGATAATAACTAGACATAGAGCAGGTTGAGTTATGTACCAGAATTGATCTAGCAAGTAATTGGCAGCCCCAGAATTTGAACCCAGGCAGTCCAGCTCATATTCTGCCTCAGCCATCACTCTATACTTTTTCAGCCTTTTTTATCTCATGGCACATTTGAACCCATAGTAGAACTTCCATGGCAAACTTAAATTACGTTGATTTTTTTTAAAAGTTAAAAAAAAAAAAAGGATATACTTACTGTGCTTTGAACTTCTTTCAAAAATAATTTAATGAATGATGTTTAAAAACAGTCACCTGACACCTAAGATCTATGTGTGTGGTACCAGGAGGCAAGTGGATGGATAATGCTGGGAAGAGAATAATTAAAAGGTAAAGTACAAACCTAATTTGGATAAGGAAGAAAAGAAGGAGAGAAGGGGTTCCAGGAATGCGAGGTCCTTATCAAGCTACAGAAGAGATGCTGTGAGTGAGAAAAGAAAAAAAATGGATTATGGTCAGCAAACAGGATGCTGAGATGAGGTGGCGCCCTTCCCCGGGACGCAAGGTGTAAAGTAATCCCCAGGGTGGCGCGCCCTCCAGTAACACTGCGGACTAGTGGTGAAGAGCAGGGACTGCTGCACCCAGGAGCACAGCAAAATGGGGAGGGCCGTACCGTGAGTCCAGGGCCGTTGGATGGGGAAGGAGAAACAGCTGGACCAGGAAGACACTAATGGAAGTAAAAGATGCACGTGTCTGTCCGTCCTCCCCTTCCCCTCCACGACATGAGACTTGGTGAGTTTGACTGCACTCAGCCATGGTACGTGGTATGTGGGCCCTGAGAACCTGGAAGACAGAGGCCCAGCGGCTGCAGCCTATTCTCAGGAAACCTGAGGGACCCTCGTGCCGACAAGGCTATAGGCCTGTGAAATGCTGTGGTTTCTGCATAATGCACACAGAAAAGAGGTGGGGCATAAAGTTCCTCCACAAATAGCAAAAGTCTTTATCCAATCATTCCTTCAAAAATTATTTACTGAGTGCCAACTCTGTGCCAGGCACCCAGCACTAAGCAGGACAAATGTCACCCCACCTACTTAGGAGCTCAGACTTTGTCTCCAAGGATTTTAAAACCACCATTCCAGCCTGAAGAGTAAAATTCATGCCTATGCCATCCTGAACAGACAGCACGCTGGCAGTGTAACTGGAGAAATAGTAAACAAAGCTAATGGTGAGGACTGTTTGTTAAGAAATAAGCCAATTACTCTACTTCTCACTATTCTTTTTTTACACTATTATCTTGAAGGAAAAAAATTTAAATTTGACAGAGAAAATATGCAAAATTGTTGGCATGGAGGGGACAATGTTTCTGCTCTTCTGAAGATTCAACATTCATTTTTGAGTCATAAAAACAAATGTATTAAACATAGCAGAAGAGACTTAGTACTATACATGTAACCCAAGTAAGTCACAATTTTAAGTAAATAAGTAACCATTTATATGATATAAAACTCCTAGTAATTTAGATGTGAGATCATATTTATTTTAACACCTTCCTTAATAACAAAGTAAAAGATGCTAAACCTTCGATGTCCATAAAAGAAAGTATTTACTCCTTTATTCTCAAAGAAAAAAGAAAGAAACACTGGAAGTTGTTTACTAGTGGAATGATTCAAATTTCTGTTCTCCATTGACAGTAAATTTTATTTTAGTAAATTTATAAACACACAGCTCATTAAAATCTTCAGCCTCAGCAAAGCCTATAGAACATCAAGATGATTTTAATGCCAAATAGATCCCAAAAGAAAGGAAAATGTTTTTAGTTATACCAGCACACCTACAGCCCTAAACTTAAAGCTATAGGGACAAGCTGTCTGGGACAGCGATTGTATAGGACAATCGCTCTGCCTGCCTGCTTATCACACTGTTTATAAAACCCAGCTTGAACATATTATTTTACATCAGGCTAACATCATTTTAGCAAACTAAGACTTGGCCTACATGTTACTGAGTAAAGTATATGGTATCTGTGTTCTCCATAGAAATAATAATGGAAAAGAATCTTACATATGCATGTGCATATATATAATGCACATATATGTCATATGCCTCAAAAATAACACACAGTTTTTAAATGATAGCAGTAACCCAATGACCTTCCCACTAGCATGGCTAAAATATTAAACCACTAGGCAGTTTGACACGAACTAGAGCTTGATTGTTTCTCCGTTCTGCTTCAGAACCTCGTGTTCACGTGCATGCAATTTCTGCAGAAGCGGAAACGTGGATGCTGTGGGTCAGCGAGCATTCCTTTCCAGGGTGCTTCTGAGATGAAGCCCCACGATTAACACAGAGCCCTTAATGATGGGCGGGGGACTAAGCATTCCAAGATTGGCCTGGATTCTTGCCAGAAGGGAGAGAAAAGGGTCTTTGTATGTGGACATCTGAAGGGCGGGCATAAACATGTTAGTTGATACTTAACACCCAAATCCAGTGCCAAAACCGTTAGCTCCCCTCAATAGCGTACTCTGGTTTCAACTGTCCACGACAATGGAGCAGCCACCTCAATATACAAAACTTGTTCTTTAAACATCCTCAGAGGAATTCCCAAAATAGCAGCTGTTAGCAGCAAACAGATTCTAATTCATTGACATATGCAGACCTTTTAATGTTTTTCTGAAGACAAGTTTCCATTTTTTTTTTGTACCTACTCCATCTATGCATTTTTAATAATTACCTTGTAGATTACGTGATGCAATCCCTCCAGGCACTTGGAGAAGGAGCCCCAGGATTCATAGTCAGATGAAATTGTTAGTTTTTACAGCAAGAGACCCAGCTAATTTAAGTGATGAATTTTTCATACGTTTTTCCCCTGGTCTCCCTTCCCTGCTGTCCTTGCCCCCTTTCTTCTTCAGTACATTAAGAGATTCTGCTGTGCCTGCAGCAACATCCGCTGATGGTGGCTGACTGTAGAGATGGCAGCCCGCCTTCCCCACCGAGGAGCCGGGCCATGTGTGCCGTCTCAGCAGGGCTCGCTCCCCCAGAATCCCCTCTGGGATCCCCCTTCTACCAGGGCTGGCGCTAATCTCACACCTTCAATAACTTTTGTGAGCTCAGTTTAGTCCCTGGCAGACAGTTATCTGTGTTACATAAATTCAACACGGAGGGTAAGCAACCTCCTATCTCTAGAGAACCATTGGCTGGGCAGGTTACTGCAGAGGCACAGAAACTTCAGCCACATGGAGCCAGATAAGAGAAAATGGCATGTTTACAGTTCGAAGGGCTTTGATTTCTTTCTCCTCATATTCATTCATGGAAAAGAGTAACGCTACATTACGAGGTCATTAGGTGATATATGATACACATACATACATACATACCGTCCCATAAATGGAAGACGGTTAAAACATTTTTTTTCTTCTTTTTTTTTTTTATTTTTTATTTGAGGGTACAAGAAACCAGGTTACACTGATTGATTTGTTAGGTAGGTAAAGTCCCTGTACAATTCTGTCTTGCCCCCAAAAGGTGTGGCACACGCCAAGACCCCACCCCCCCTCTCCTTCCCTCTCTCTGCTCTTCATTTCCCCCACCCCTCCCTCCTTTCTCTCTCTGCTCTCCCCATCCCCCACCCCCACTGTGTCATTAATTGTCATCAATTGTCCTCATATAAAAATTGAATACATAGGATTCATGCTTCTCCATTCTTGTGATGCTTTACTAAGAATAATGTCTTCCACTTCCATCCAGGTTAATACGAAGGATCTAAAGTCTCCATTTTTTTTAATAGCTGAATAGTAATAGTCCATGGTGTACATATACCACAGCTTGTTAATCCATTCCTGGGTTGGTGAGCATTTAGGCTGTTTCCACATTTTGGCGATTGTAAATTGAGCTGCAATAAACAGTCTAGTGGAGGTGTCCTTATGATAAAAGGATTTCTTTCTTTCAGGGTAGATGCCCAGTAATGGGATTACAGGATCAAATGGGAGGTCTAGCTTGAGTTCTTTGAGGGTTCTTAATACTTCCTTCCAAAAAGGATGTATTAGTTTGCAGTCCCACCAGCAGTGTTATTTTTGTTGTTGTTGCAATTGCCACAGCATTCTTCTTCATGAAATCTTTCCCCAGACTGGTATCTTTGTGTTTTTTCTCTGCTTTCTTTGAGGATTTTTATTGTTTTGTGTCTTAAATTTAAGTCCTTTATCCATCTTGAATCAATTTTTGTGAGTGAAGAAAGGTGTGGGTCCAGTTTCAGTCTTTTGACATGTGGATATCAAGTTCTCCCAGCAGCATTTATTGAATAGGGAGTCTTTCCCCCAATGTATGTTCTTGTTTGGTTTATTGACGATTAGGTGGTTGTAAGATGTTAGTTTCGTTTCCTGGTTTTCTATTCAATTCC
Organism: Loris lydekkerianus; assembly: GCA_963574355.1. Lineage (NCBI taxonomy): Eukaryota > Metazoa > Chordata > Mammalia > Primates > Lorisidae > Loris > Loris lydekkerianus. The sequence continues at coordinate 3,988 of CAUYPK010085450.1, read as the reverse complement.
AAATGTCTGTGTCTCTATTTTTGTGCCAGTACCATGCTGTCTAGGTCACTATGGCTTTGTAGTATAGCCTAAAACCTGGTATGCTGATGCCCCCAGCTTTGTTTTTATTACTAAGACCTGCCTTAGCTATACAAGTGTGTTTTTTTTGTTTTTTTTTTTGTTTTTTTTTTTTCTGGTTCCATACAAAATGCACAATCATTTTTCCAAGTCTTGAAAGTATGATGTATTTTTTCCAAGTCTTGAAAGTATTTCAATAGGAATAGCATTGAATAGGTGGATTGCTTTGGGAAGTATGGACATTTTAACAATGTTGATTCTTCCCAGCCATGAGCATGGTATGTTCTTCCATTGTTAATATCCTCTGCTATTTCCTTTCTGAGGATTTCATAATTTTCTTTATAGAGTCCTTCACTCTTTTGTTAGGTATATTCCTAGGTATTTCATTTTCTTTGAAGCTATGGTGAAGAGAGTTGTGTCCTTAATTAGCCTCTTATCTTGACTGTTATTGGTGTATACAGAGGCAACTGACTTGTGAACATTGATTTTATATCCTGAGACATTACTCTATGTTTTGATGACTTCCAGGAATCTTGTGGTTGAGTCTTTGGGGTTCTCTAAGTATAAGATTATATCGTCAGCAAAGAGGGAGAGTTTGACCTCCTCTGCTCCCATTTGGATGCCCATTATTTCCTTGTCTTGCCTAATTGTACTGGCTAGAATTTCCAGCACTATGTTGAAACAGTAATGGTGACAAAGGACAACCTTGTCTGGTTCCAGTTTTAAGAGGAAAAGCTTTCAGTTTTACTCCATTCAGTAAAATATTAGCTGTGGGTTTGTCCTAGATAGCTTCAATCAGTTTCAGAAATGTGCCACCTATGCCTATACTCTTCAGTGTGCTAATTAGAAAAGAATGCTGGATTTTATTGAATGCTTTTTCTGCATCTAATGAGAGGATCATAAGGTCTTTGTTTTTGCTTCTGTTAATATGGTGAATAATGTTTATGGACTTGTGTATGTTAAACCAGCCTTACATCCCTGGGATGAAACCTACTTGATTGTGATGTATGACTTTTTTGATAATAAGCTGTAATCTATTGGCTAGGATTTTCTTGAGATTTTTTTTTTTTTTTTTTTTTTTGTCTACATTCATTAGTGAAATTGGTCTGAAATTCTCCTTTTTAGTTGGTTCTTTTCCTGGTTTTGGATATCAGGATGATGTTTGCTTTGTAGAACGTGTTGGGGAAGATTTCTTTCTCCTCAATTTTTTGGAATAATTTCTGCAGTATGTGAATAAGCTCTTCTTTGAAGGTTTGATAGAATTCTGGTGTGAAGATTTTTTATTATTTCTTTGATCTCAGTGCTTGAAATTGGTCTGTTCAAGAGCCCTATTTCTTCCTGGTTAAGTCTAGAGTGAGGGTGTGATTCCAAATATTGATCCATTTCCTTCACATTGTCAAATTTCTGGGCATAGAGTTTCTGGTAGTATTCTGAGATGATCTCTTGTATCTCTGTGGGATCAGTTGTTATTTCCTCCTTATCATTTCTGATTGAGGTTACTAGGGATGTTACTTTTCTATTTCTAGTTAGTCTGGCCAAAGGTTTATCTATTTTATTTATTTTTTCAAAAAGCCAACTCCGTGTTTCATTAATTTTCTAAATGATTTTTTTGTTTTCAATTTCATTGATCTCTGATTTAATTTTGGATATTTCTTTTCTCCAGCTGGGTTTAGGCTTAAATTGTTCTTTTTCTAAATCCATAACACGGCTCGTAAGTTTGTTGACATGCTCTCATTTTGTTTGTTTTTTAGGTATCTAAAGCAATAAATTTTCCTCTCAGAACTGCTTTTGCATTATCCCACAGGTTTGGTAGCTTGTGTCATCATTGTTGTAATGCTCAAGGAAGTTAATGATATCCTCTTCTATTTCTTTCTGCACTCAACTGTCATTCAACAGAAGGTTGTTTAATTCCCATGCCTTTGTGTGGGGTTGAACGTTTTTGTTGGAGTTGAGTTCCACCTTTAGTGCCTTATGGTCTGGGAAGATACAAGATAAAATTTCAATTCTTTTGATTCTGTTGAGGTTTTTTTTGTGTGTGTGTCCTAGGACATAATCAATTTTGGAGAATGTTCCATGGGGTGATGAGAAGAATGTATATTCTTCATCTTTGGGGTAGAATATTCTATATGCATCTATCAAGCACAGTTGTTCTAGGGTCTCATTTAAGTCCATTATATTTTGTTTAATATCTGTTTAGAGGATCTGTCCAGCTCTGTAAGAGTAGTGTTAAAGTCCCCTGTTAGTATGGTGTAATAGGATATCATATTGCTCAGACTTAGTAAGGTCTGTTTCAAATATCTGGAAGCATTTAAATTGGGTACATAAATATTTAGAATTGAAACATCTTCTTATTGCAGTTTTCCCTTGACCAATATAAAGTGACCATCTTTGTCTTTTTTGACTTTAGTTGCTTTAAATACACATGCATCTGAAAATAAGATTGCAACTACTCTTTTCTCCTGAATTCCATTTGCCTGAAAAATTGTCTCTCAACCCTTAACTCAGTGTTTTAATTTGTCTTTTGAAGCTAGGTGTGTTTTCTGCAGAGAGCAAATGGATAGCTTCTGTTTTTTAATTCAATCAGCCAATCTGCCTCTTCAGTGGGGAATTCAAACCATTAACATTTACTGAGATAATTGACAAGTGTGGTAGTGTTCTATTCATCTTACTTTGTGAGTCCATTGCTTACTTTTTTTGCATCAGTGTGGAAGTTATGTTCTGTCCTTTAATTTCTGAGTTCTTACTTTGCTGTTGATCCATTGTGATGGTCAGTGTGTAGAACAGGTTGAAGTATTTCCTATAGATCTTGTCTTGTTGTGGTGAATTTCCTCAAAGTTTGCATATCAGTAAATGTTTTGATTTCTCTGTCAATTTTAAAGCTTAGCTTAGCAGGATATAGAATTCTGGGCTGAAAATTGTTCTGTCTAAGTAGATTAAAGGTAGGTGACCATTGACTTCTTGCTTGAAAAGTTTCATTAGAGAAGTCTGCAGTCACTCTGATGATTTGCCCCTGTATTTCAACTCATGCTTACTCCTGGCAGCTTGAAGAATCTTTTCTTTTGTCTTGACTTCGGACAGGTTCATCACAATGTGTCTTGGAGGAGCTCGTTTAGAGTTGAGGCAACCTGGGAGCCGATATCCCTCTGAAAGGGGTGTGTCAGAATCTTTGTTGATATTTGCGAAATTTTCATTTATAATATTCTCTAGTATGGCTTCCATTCCCCTGGGGCATTCTTCTTCCCCTTCTGGGATACCTATAATTCATATATTTGAACGCTTCATAAAGTCCTATAATTGTCAGTGAACATTCTGCTTTCTCTCTCTTCTTTTCTGCCTCTTTAACTATCTAAGTAATCTCAAGAGCTTTGTCCTCTACCTCTGAGATTCTTTCTTCCACATGGTCTACTCTGTTGTTGATACTTTCTGTTGCATCTTTAAGTTCCCTAATTGACTGCTTCAGTTTCTTCAGCTCTGCTATATCCTTTCTATATTCTTCATATTGTTCGTCTCTTATTTGGTTCTGTTTTTGGATTTCCTTTTAGTTATTTTCCATTTTATCAGCAGTTCCCTTCATTGTTTCCATTATTTCCTTCATTGTTTTCATCATCTATATTCTAAATTCCCTTTCTGTCATTTCTAACATTTCTTTACAGGTGGAATCCTCTGCAGTAGCTACCTGTTGATCCCTTGTGTATGTGTGTGTGTGGGGGGGGGTTGCTCTGGACTGGTTTTTCATGTTGCCAGGATTTTTCTGCTGATACTTCATTATGAGTGTTTTCTTTTACCTGTTTCCTAATTTTCCTTTTACTTCCTCTTGCTCTTAAAGTTACCATACCTCTGGCATAGGGTTTCGATGAGTCCTTTTGGTACAGGACCAGACGGATGAGATGATTAAAGTGCAAGAAGGGGAAAAAGAAAAAAAGAAAACAGA
>CAUYPK010085448.1:0-131581 GCA_963574355.1 Loris lydekkerianus | reverse complement strand
TTTATCACAAGGACATTTTCACTAGATTGTTTATTGCAGCTCAATTTACAATCCCCAAGAAGTGGAAGCAATCTAAATGCCCATCAGTTCAAGAATGGATTAACAGGGCGGCACCTGTGGCTCGAAGGAGTAAGGCACCAGCGCCATATGCCAGAGGTGGAGGGTTCAAACCCAGCCCTTGCCAGAAACTGAAAAAAAAAAAAAAAAAAAAAAAGAATGGATTAACAAACTGTGGTAGATACGTACCACGGAATACTATTCAGCCATAAAAAGATGGAGATGTTACATCTTTTTTCTTAAGCTAGATGGAGTTGTAACACATTCTTCTCTGTAAAGTAGCACAAAATTGGAAAAGCAAATATCCAGTGTACTCAATAATAATATGAAACTAGTAGACAATCTAATCCATACCCACATAGGAGAAAAACACATTTCAATTCAAGTTGGCTGGAGGGGGAATGAGTTAGGAGGGAGAGAGGAGGAGGCTTTGGGATGTTCCCACTGAATAGGCATGATGTACGGGTATATGGCACACTTTTGGGTGCAGGACGTAACTACAAGAGGGACTCTACCTAACAAATGCAAATATTGTGATTTGGTCGTTTTTACCCTCATATTAACCTGAAATTTTGGAAAATGGTTTTCCACTCCTGCATTACTTCACTTGGGATAATGGCCTCCAGTTCAATCCAAGTTGACGCGAAAGACATTATTTCATCAAGAAAGGAGTACATTTAGATTTTGTGGAGTGGGATGTGTTCAAAAGGACATATTAATGGTATGTAAATTACATGAAGTATTGTGCTCCTTACAGTAGGTAGTGCTTACACAAATGTATGCTTTATAGATACCTTTTAAGTGTGTATATATGTTTTACATCATATACATATATATGTATATATATATATTTTTTTTTTTTTTTTTTTTTTGAGATAGACTATGTCACCCTTGGTAGAGTGTTGTGACATCACAGCGTCCAGCAACCTCAAACTCTTGGGCTTAAGCAATTCTCTTGCCTCAGACTCCCAAGTAGCTGGGAGTACAGGTGCCCACCACAACACCTACCTATTTTTTGGTTATAGTTGTCATTATTGTTTGGCAGGCCCAGGTTTGAACTCGCCAGCTCTGATGTATGTGGTCAGTGCCCTAGCCGCTGAGCTACAGGCACTGAGCCTTTTATATCATATATTAAAATTACTGATACATATTGAATAATATCCTTAAATTAAAAATGAAGACAGATTTAGATGAAAGAGGAAGAGGGAAGAGAATGCAGGAAGCATCTGGGAGACCATAATGTCTTATTTCTTGACATATATGCAAAAACATATGGGAATATATTTTACATGCAATATATATAATACACTTATCATTACACTGCAAAAATATTCCAATATCCACATAATATATTCCTGTGTGTTTTTTTATACAAACCATAAAAGACTGCCAAATGTTTGGAAACCAATGTGGACTTTAGTGAAATAAAATGAATTGGATGAATTTCCAATATCATTTCTTCACTTTGGTGTTTTGTGGCTATTGTCATTTTTCTTCTCAATGAAGGTACATTTCTCTTCCTTGGCCATATCACAGTTATTTTTCACAATTCCAAGATCAACTTGGGGGAAACAAACAGATTTTGGAGAAGATTTCTATGTGCACTCAAATGTTCAGTGGTCCTCAAATATTCATAGAATCCACTTGAGGGTCAGTGTTAGATGGAGAAGAGTCTTACCGACACCCTCCTAGCCCTTTGACATTTCCCCTGGGATGGGAGAAACAATGTTTAGCACACCAGAGGCTGCTGAGCCTAGGACTGGGAGACCTTCCAAAGGCTGGCAGATGTTAAACCCCTGGTCTTGGCCACATACCAGGGTACAGAAAAAACTGAGGAATAGCCTGTTAGGCCCTAATATTAATGTTATGGTCATTTTCATAACACAAGCACCTGTTTAAAAATTCAAGTGTTAAAATCAGCATAAAATTAGGAATATCTCCCTAATATTTTCCTGACACCCTATGCCTTTGTAACAGGTGACTGCTAAAAAAAAATTCAGTCTATGCTCCTTGCAGAGATAGAAAACATTTTTTTTCTTTTCATTTTCCTAATATGGAGTTATATTCTATGTTACACCTAAGTAAAAATCTGTAGTAGGCTCCTCCTTAGTGTCACTGCTAAGTCTGTCCCAAACAGACCCTCCTTTCTTCAAACAGAGCTGTGGTAAGGAATAACCCCAGCTGCTCAGCTCATCACTACACAGTGCCAAACATAATTTGAAGGTACTCTCCACTTTGTCAACCCTATGAAGCTCCTCATGGACATAGACACCCCTTTCCTCCACAGATAATATTCAGTTCAGTCACCTTGCCAGTCATTGAAGAGGACATGAAGAGGACTTGCTTCATTCCTTACAAACCTGATTTATACTGGTCTCTTATGGAACAAAAAGAATTCATTTAACCTGGAGGACTAAATTCCCCCAAATATTAACCCCTAGCCCAGAAAAGACCAAAAGACTGGTGGTTTTCCTCTTCTCTCTCTCTCTCTCTACTTGGGCCTGAAAATGGCCAGCGGAGGAAGTTTACTAACCTGTTAACCAGGTACACAAAGCCTGGGAATTAGTCCTCTTTTTTTGTCTCCCAAGGGACTTTGAAGAACTGGAGCTTTTCTGGGCCTTCTTGTATCCATAAGACTGCTGGAAGTCTGCAATATTTGAAGTCTGCAACCCTGTACAAAGGCTCAGTGTACCACCTTGGACACCTGGCATGGAGTGACATGACTACCCCACCAAATCTTTAATTCACAGAAATGGATCTTAACAGTTTTCAGACTGTGAAAGTAAGAAACGCAGATGGACAGTTTTAAGCAAAAAATCACAGGATGGGATAACCTCCTCTAGATTCAAGGTTGTGTGCAGGCTGTAGAACTCTCATTTCCATCACCAAACAAGAATCTATAATGAAGAGCCAGAGCTCTTTAGAGTAAGAACTCTAGTACACTTTCTTTCTCTATGGAATAATTAGCTACTTTCCTGATTGTCATTAGACATGTGAATTGTTTTCAAAACTGAAACTATTAAGGAAAGTATATAAATAAAAGTAGAGATCATTTGAAATTTTTCTAACTTGGTGTGAATGTGATTCAGTTTTGCTGACTATGGTAGATAGAATTTTGGCCCCCATGATCCTTAATGCTTGGTGTTACTCCCATAAATATGTTTCATGGCATGGCAAAAAAAAAAAAAAATAAATAAAAAATAAAATAAAATGACTTTGCAGTTGTACATAAGGTTATAATCAGTTGACCCTAATATAAGGGTCTTAATCAGGCAGAACCGATGTAATCACATAAGTCATTGAAAGGAGAGAGTAGGAACAGAAATAAGTCAGATTTGAAACACGGGGACTCTACATGTTGTGCTGGTTTGAAGATGGCAGTGTGGTGTAAGAAGGAATGCAGTAGAGTTGAAGTTTCTAAGAGAAAGGGACTAGCTGAAAGCTGGTGCAAAATGGAAACCTAAGTCCTATAGCCACAAGAAATTAAATTCCACCAACAACCTAAATGAGCTTGGAGGCAGATTCTTTTCTAGAGCCTGGAGAAAGGAATGCATACCTGCCTATATTTTGATTTCAGCTTTGTGAGACTGTAAGCAGAGAGCCCTGCTAAATCACACCATTTCTGGACTTCTGACCCATGAAAATTATGAGAGAATGAGTTTTGTTTTAAGGCACTAAGTTATGGCAATATGTTATGGCAGTAATAGCAAATATAGTGACTATTCTTTTTTTTTTTATTTTTTATTTATTTTTAATTTTTTGATTATTAAATTATAGCTGTGTACATTAATGCGATCATGGGGTACCATACACTGGTTTTATAGACCATTTGACATATTTTCATCACACTGGTTAATATAGCCTTCCTGGCATTTTCTTAGTTATTGTGTTAAGACATTTATACTCTACATTTAGTAAGTTTCACATGTACCCTTGTAAGATGCACCATAGATGTGATCCCACCAATCACCCTCCCTCCGCCCATCCTCCCCCCTTCCCTCCCTCTTCCCTTCCCCATATTCTTAGGTTGTAACTAGGTTATAGCTTTCATATGAAAGCCATAAATTAGTTTCATAGTAGGCCTGAGTACATTGGATATTTTTTCTTCCATTCCTGAGATACTTTGCTAAAAAGAATATGTAATATATTTTTTCATTGATGAGCTTGCCTGAGGCACTCTCTACCCTGTTACGACCAGTATTATAAGCATCCTATTTTTGCTTCTGCAGATTGAAGTAAGACTAGAGGAAGAATGGAAAATAGGGCTCCTTTGTTAGGGGCAGCTTAGCAGTTATCATGAGTGTATAATTTCTGGAACCAGACAGAGGCAAAGGGCACCTTTAGCCCTTTAAAAACAGCCAAGAGAGATCGTTTTCCTTTGTTACTCTATCATTACTGCAGGGTTGTGACATTTTCTCCTCACATGACTCAAAAAACAGATCTGCACAGCTGCCTGGCCAGTCCACCTGCCACAGAAAAATGGCTTTGAGACAGAGCATGGGTTCAGGGCCCATTGTGCAGGGGAACCGGCTCTCTCTTTCCATGCTAATGAATGTTAACTGATCATGCTCTGGGGCCACTTGAGCCACGAGTTTCAGCCTTTTCCTCCACTGAATGCCTTCTGAGGGGGCTCTTAAGAAGGGGGCACAATGAATGAAGGTGAGTTTAATCTCTTTCATTTTCCCTGCCCTCACTCCCGACTGCCAAAATATAAAGGATATTTTTTTCATGTTTTCATTGATCCCTGACCCATTCAAAAATGTAGTGAGAGTTTCTTCCGAAGCCTTCCTCCTCTCTGCTTTGGGCCTGTAGCAACTCATTTCCATTTTATTCTTCTGGCAGCCACAACATGTGCTTTACTGATGTCTCCTTGATCTGCACTGTCTGAAGGTGGAGAATCCCAGCGGCACCTGGATCTCCCTGCTATTGTGCAGGAGTTTGGAAATGGACCACAGACCGACCACATCAGGATTGTTGCCGTAGATTCAGGGACTATCTACGTCAGTCGAATCTGCTTGCTTGCATTTAGGCAGAGCCTACCTTTATCCTCACCTAGGCCTCTAATTTGGGCCCTGGTTGTCCAGCCCATAGACTGTGGAATCCCATTTGGACTTTTGCCAGCTTTGTTCCATGTGTTTAAACATTCCCGTCTCCAATTAAAGTCTTTCTGATCTTTGAATGTCATTTCCTTGGGCCTTCTTCGTTTAAGATCCCCCGGCATTCTCACCATGCCAGCAAGCCTGGCAAAGTCCCAAGTTAGGCACTGCAGAAAAAAAGATAAAGAGATGCGATCTTTGTCCTCAAGGAGCTTTCCCTCTAGGAAGAGGAAATGGACCACAAACCAATGAGAAGCAGGGCTGTGCTGAGTAGGCAGCATGCATGCAGGGAATGAGGAGAGTGCAATCAACTCCGGGTAGTTTCGAAAGGGCTGTGGTTAGGAAGAACTGCAGAAAGGAGGTGACAGCTGGGCTTAACAACTCTTCTCCTTTGGACGGGAGCTGCTATCGAGGCAGAGAGAAGAGACCACATGGGGGACAACTGCATGTTCTTCCCTGTGGGCAGGTGGGAACTTAGGGGATGTGGGTGGGAGTGTGACAAGGAGAGAGTTTTATTTCAGAAAAATGCATCCAACAGCGTGAAAAAAGATCAGAGGGGAATGGAAGGCTTAGAAGTCATTGTAATGGTACAGGAGAGAGGTTGTGAAAACCTAGAGAGAGAAGCTGAAGTAGGAAAAGAGAGTAAGGGGTGCATAAGAGAAACTGAGGATGCAGAATGGTGAAGGGGCAATAATGGGGGAGTTAAGGAAGAATAAAAATCAACTATAACTCCCAGGTGCCTGGGTCAGCGGAGACATCTCCACTAGTGTGTAGACTGTGCTTCATTTTTGAAAATGAATGTTTTACAAAGAATTTTATGAACAGATTTTTTTCCTGGTAAAAATTTAGGTTTTTATTCATTTAATCTGACAAATATTTGTAGATAAAGGTAGTGTGTTAGGTGCTTAATATTTGACAGACACAAAGTGGAAGACTTATAATCTCTTTATGGAAACAGGGCACATTTACTTAAAATTCTAAGATTGTAAAAGGAGACATTGTGGGGTTAATTATCAAAATGCAATGCATATTAAAATATTTTCCAAAGGTTTCTATGCACACTAAAGGAACCCTTTAAAACCACTTAAAAATTAGCAGTTGTTAGGGCCTCCCTCTCTCGGGGCTGTAGAGGGTCCAGTTTCTCCTCAGCCAAGGATGGAGGCCAAGATCAGCCCCCGAGGACCATGGTCAGGACAGCCATGAGCTGACATTTGGAGTTATAGAAAAAAAAATTAGCAATTGAAAACAAATTTATTTATTTATTTATTTTATTAAATCATAACTGGGTACATTGATGCATTTTAAGGGTTTCAGTGTACTGATTTGATATACAATGCGAAATGCTAACATTGAACTAAGTAGCACATCCCTCACAATTAAAATCAGCAACTGTTAAAATAAAATCCCAACTGTACACCACCCACTGTAGACTCCCATTAAATACTAAGTCATGATAATGACACTAAGGAAACCACAGGCTCTCTCTATTTTGGAGAACATAACCAGTTTATGCTGAAAGGGATATTAAAGACCATTGGGGAAAAGCGGGTGTTATGATTCCTCATTTGAGCATTTATTTATTTTTATGAGATAGAACCTCAAGCTGTCACCCTGGATAGAGTGCTGTGACATCACAGCTCACAGCAACCTCCAACTCCTGGGCTCAAGCAATTCTCCTGCCTCCGCCTCCCAAGTAGTTGGGACTACAGGTGCCTGCCACAGCGCTGGCTATTTGTTTGGTGGGCCAGGCTGGATTGGAAGCCACCAGCTCAGGTGTCTGTGGCTGGCGCCTTCGCTGCTTGAGCCACAGGCGCTCGAGCTGTTTGAGCATTTAAATGGAAATTAAATCCCTAGGATGCGCTAATAGATTTTGTTCATCTAAACAACAGGACCTAAACAAGATCTTAAAAAATAAAAATGTAGGACATACTTTACTCGAAGCTATGAAAACAAATGGACTGTTTTGCTTAAAATAGAACACCTATATTTAGGAGCTTTTAGTCTGGTATGACCTTGACATTTAAGTCAACACACGTTTTAAATCTGATGATAAATGTCCATGTTCTATCCTTTGTCTCTGAACCACTTCGTAGGCTTAATTGCTTTGCCACAGCAGAATGAAAATTGAATGTAAACAGTATATTTTCTGCCTCAGAATTTTAAAACATTCATCTCTTGGTCTCTCTGGCTGGCAACCTTTTCTGATATGCACTACTGGTAATCTACTATCATATTATTTTTGATTATTCCTAAGATTATACAAGGAATATTTCTTTGATGAGTTCTAGTATGGGTTTAGGAGATTACCAGTCTAAGGTCAGTTCTGCCACTCACCAGCTGAGTGATTTGTGGCAAGGTCCAGCCTGTCCTGTCCTCCAGTTCATCATCTACAAAATGAAGAAATTAGTAGCTTTCTACTTTGGCTGTACAGTAGAATCAGTTCGGGGAACGTTTAGGAAATATCATGGCAGGCCCCATTTCTAAAAGATCTCAACTTAATTGCTCTGTGTTGGGTTCCAAGTATCAGTAAATTTGAAAAGCTCCCCAGTTGATTATAAAGATTTCAAAGGGTCTTGATAGCTTGAAAAACTTATTTTATGAAATGATGTAGGTCTGTCAAGGGACATACTTCATGAGCCTTAAGCAATGCCTGGGACCAACTTTAATAAAAATTTACAAACATAAAATTAGCTATAAAATAGGAGATTTACTTAGAATGAATGAGAAATGCTGACAAATTAAAAAATTTTTTAATGCCAATAAATTCCTCAGACATAAAAAGTAACCCAGAAATATAAGTGAATGTTTTTATTAGTCCACTAGCATACAAAATGTCATTGACACTTTTGTCTACATTTCTTTTCCTTTTTTTTTTTTTTTTGCAGTTTTTGGCCAGGGCTGGGTTTGAACCCACCACCTCTGGCATATGGGGCCAGCACCCTACTCCTTTGAGCCACAGGCTCTGCCCTTCTCTACATTTCTTGATTGTTCTTCAACTGTTCCTTCATCTGACAGTAATTCTGTAATATTTTCTACAGAGAGGATAAGGAGAAAAATTCAGTCTTTTCTTTCGTGGTTGATAATGCTTTTAAAATTATTGATAGCTTAGAAAAGTGGTTTCAGCTGCACAATTCATTATTGGTAGTACTATGTCCATTTTTATGATTGTTGTTAAGTTTGGGAAAATCTCTACTGAGATTCCCTCATATGTGGGGTGCAAAACTTGGAAAGATTTTCTGGCTTTGTACATGTGATGGTTAAATTTTATGTTCTACTTGACTGGGCCATGGGATGCCCAGAAACTTGTCCAAAGAGTATTCTGAATGTGACTGGGAAGGTGTTTTGGATGAGAGTAACATGTGAGTCTGGAGGTGGTGTAGGGAAGACTGCCCTCCCTGGTGTGGGTGGCCCTAGTCCCATCAGTTAACGATCTGAATAAAAGTAAAAGGCTGAGTGAAATGGAATGCCTCTGGCTTGATTGCTTGAGTTGGGACGCTAGTCTTTTTCTACAACTTCAGCTGAAAAACGGACTCATCTTCAGTCTTTTTATTTTTATTTTTATTTGTTTTTTGAGACAAAGACTCACTATGTCACCCTCAGTAGAGTGCTGTCATGTCACAGCTCACAGCAACCTCCAGCTCTTAGGCTTAAGCAATTCTGTTGCCTCTGCCTCCAAAGTAGCTGGGACTATAGGCACCCACCACAACACCGGGCAGTTTTTTTGTTGCAATTGTCATTGTTGTTTAGCTGGCCCAGGCCAGGTTCGAACCCTACCTACTGAGCTACGGGCGCTACCTCAACTGCAGTCTTGAGCCTGCCAACTTTTGGACTAGAACTTACACCATCAACTCCCCTGGTTCTCAACACTTTGGACTCTGACTGTAGCTAACTACAACATCAGTTCTCCTGTGACGCCAGCTTGCTGACTGTAGACCTTGGGACTTCTCAGCTTCCATAACCAGGTGAGCCAATTTTCTTATAATAAATCTCCTTATAATAAAACATATGTGTGTATATATATATATATATGTATGTATATGTGTGTGTGTACGTATATAAATATATATAACATATCTCACAGCAATCTCAAACTCCTGGGCTCAAGAGATCCTCTTGTTTCAGCCTCCTGAGTAGCTGGGACTACAGATATCTGCCACAATACCCCTTTAGTTTTTCTATTCTGGAGAACCCTAACTAACACAGAACACCTCAAATCTTATTTCTGACCCACTGTCTGTGAGCTGGCAAGCACCATGTCACAGTGTGACCTCTGGCACCACAACCTTTGGGCCCTGTTTTCAGATGAGTGGACACAGTGCATTTTATGAGTATTTTTAGATGCTGTTCCTCCTCTGGATGGCTAGTCACAACCTAATTGTGCGTGGACATAACTGTGAATCAGACAACTGTGCAAAACTAAATGATTCTCGATTTTCTCTCAGTTGGATTCCCTAAATACCCACAGCAATTCCAATGCCAACAGGCAGGAAAAGACGTTTGACCAGAAAGAGACTAAGATTCATGGACTACAGTTAAAACGGCTTATCCTGCAAATTTTATAAAAACATTAACACGTGAACACATGGATAGGGACCCTCCCAGGACATTGTTGAGAGTTAAGAAAGTGAGAGGCTAAACTTCATTAGGCTCACAATACACCTGACCACGAGGCTTGCCATTTCCTTAGTTATTGCAATCTGGTAGATACTGAGAACCTACAAGGGGTAGGGCATTGTATAGGGTAACCCTGCCATGATGTGTGAAGTAGAATCCAAAAAGTTTAAAAGATGAAGCAGCATTGTGTGATGGAGGTGGACAGAGTGACGAAGGCTGCCATGCAGGGGTCAGCCAGGAGCTATGGGTCCTTGATCTTCATTGGGCTGGCTCTGGCTGTGACTGGACATCATCTGATGGCTACACGCATTGTCATTTACAAGTAAAAGCACATTTGCCAAATGGCTTCTAAATCATTTCAAGTAGTTTTTTTTAGACAGTATCTCACTCAGTTGCCCTGGGTTGAGTGCTATGGCATCATAGCTCACAGCAACCTCAAACTCCTAGACTCAAGAGCTCCTCTTGTTCCAGCCTCCTGAGTAGCTGGGGCTACATGCATCTGACACGACAACCCTGCTAGTTTTTCTAGTTTTAGTAAAGATGGAGTCTCACTTTGCTCAGGCGGTGTCAAACTCCTGAGCTCAAGCAATCCACTCTCCTCAGCCTCCCGGAGTGTTGAGATACAGGTGTGAGCCACCATGCCGGGCCTGCCTTTTTAATTTTTTTTTATTTTTTATATTGAGCAGAGTCTCACTCTGTTGTCCAGGCTACAGTCCTGTGGCATCAGCCTAAACTCACAGCAATCTCAAACTCCCTGGTTCAAGAGATCCCCTTGTCTTGGCCTCCTAAGTAGCTGGGACTAGAGGTGCCAGCCACAATACCCGGCTAGTTTTTCTAATTTTAGTATGCTGGGGTCTCACTCTTGCTCAGGCTGGTCTTGAACTCCTGAGCTTGAGCAATACACCATCAAGTGCTAGGATTACAGGTATGAGCCTGGCCAAGATAAGGTCTTGTTTTGCTCAGGCTGCTCTGGAACTCCGGAGCTCAAGGGCTTTTCCCTCCTTGGCTTAGCAGAGTGCTGAGTTGTCATGCCAGTTTCAAGGAGTGTGATTAAATACATTTAAATCATTCTCATCTCTTCTAATTTTCTGCCAAATAGAAATTTAATAGCTGCCTACAAAAGTGAATGTGTGTTGAGAAAGGGTAAAAACTAAAATTATTTATCTCTGCACCAGTAAAGGGAATTCCATAGCCTGAGAGGAGAGCTAACAATGAACTCCGAGTAAGCTTTTGGATCTTGTCCAGAATTTTGTATTGCCAGAGCAAAATCACAAAATTCTAAACACTGGTCTAAGAATATGCAGTGGATCGTTTAAATTAAAACCTGGTTTTAGGTCATTCGAATCTTAAAAGGAGGCCATTTCAAGCAAAGGGGAAAATGGTAATTGTTAAGGCAATGTGATTTTTAGAAGCATGCTTGTTTTTTGGGAGGCTTTCCTTCTAGGTATTGAGTCATTGCCAAGATTAAGTTTGCAAGATCCATTAACCAGAGGCCTCATGTAAAAGGTTGATGGTTGTGAGAATTCTGGCATGAAGCCAAAATAGTGATGCGCTTTGCGTGTTGTCAGGTGTTTGACTGTCTTCTTTGGAGGCAGCTGGAGAGGAAGTCCAATGGTGTATGTCTATCACTAATAGGATTAATTAAAAAGCAAACATTTTATTTTATTTTATTTTTTTGAGACAGAGTCTCACTTTGTTACCATGGCATCATAGCTCACAGCAAACTCAAACTCCTGGGCTCAAGCGATTCTCTTGCCTCAGCCTCCAGAGTACCTGGGACTACAGGTGCCCACTACAACGCCTGGCTGAAAAAGTAAACATTTTGGAATGTTTCTATTTTATTGGGTTCTGTCCCTTTCTAAATATTATAGGATTTTTGAGACGCTAAACATCCCTTCCAATATTACCATTATTACCTCAAATTTGGGGGAGGGACTCCTTTGGAGAAAGAGATCTATGGTACAATCTTCAATACCATTGTCGGTTGCCACAGTGAGAATTTGGGGTTGGATTTTATTCTATGGGGATTAGAAAGATTTTCAGAGCCAAAAATATAAATAAAGAGTATGGTTGAATCCACTAACTGTGCTTTTTGTTAAAGCAAAGTGTGACTATAAAATGCCGAAATACTTCCAAATATTGTTTCCAGAATTGTTTCTTGCTGTGTAACACCCAGATCTGCTGTAGTTTCCTTCTGTGGTTGACAAACTGATTCTGAGGGCAATTTTGTGACAGATACAGTGGTTTGGTCCCCCTTTCTTGCGTGTTTTGCTAGAGGGGCCGGGAAGCTATGATTTACATTTTCCGGATCCTTTTATAGGTGGGGGCCCAGAGGTAGCTGGTTTTCCAAACAAGGACTTGGAAGGCGGAGGGAGCCATGGGAGGCAGAGGCCAGGCAGGGAGTGACTTCTGCTTGCCAGGGATAGGAGTGGAAGCATTTGGTTCTTTGGGGGCATTTTTGGCTGAAGTTCAAGGTTCTGGTTCCTGGTGTTAGAGGTGCCAAGTAGATTGAGGTTAACAGTACTGGGGTTCTGGCCAGGGCAGTCCCATAGGCCTGTTTCTAAATACTGTGTCTTGCTGAGTGATACCTGGATCTGCTGTCCTCATCCTCCTGGAGATTCCATAAAGAAGCTGGTATGCTTTTTTTTTGAGACAGAGTCTCACTATGTTGCCTGGGGTAGAGTGCCTCGGCATTATAGCTCACAGCAACCTCTAACTCTTGAGCTTAAGTGATTCTCTTGCCTTGGCCTCCTGAGTAGCTGAGACTACAGGGGCCTGCCACAATGCCCAGCTATTTTTTGGTTGTAGTTGTCACTGTTGTTTGGCAGGCCCGGGCTAGATTCGAACCCACCAGCTCCGGTGTATGTGGCGCCCTAGCTGCTGAGCTACAGGCGCTGAGCCTGATATGCTTTAATAAATTCTTTACTACTTAAACTAGCTACAGGGGATTTGGGCCATCTGGAGGCCTAAAACGTGTGAGTGTGGCTGAGACCCAAATGTGACAGGACTGGAGGCAGATCTGGGCTGTTTATCACTGCCTAGGGCATTCCAGCCCTCTAAGCCCTGATTTGTTTGCTTGCTTTTTATCTCAATGTAGTTATTTCACTGGGGAATACAAAGCTTAGCATCTGGCACCTGGCACAACTGACCCCTCACCATCCACAAACTCTACCTCCCACCATGTGCACCCGTGTTAATTGCTGTTAGAAATATGCTCATTTCAGGTTAGAGACCAAAAGGCTGACATGCAGACAGGTTGAGGAACATCATTGCTATCACACAGCAGTGAGGGGCCTGCCCAGATGATATAGGAAGAAAGACTTGGGCCCATCTGGGTTTGAACACTGTCTCCACTGCTGACCAGTTTTGTAGCTTTGGGGAAGTTACCTAATCTCTCGTCCAGTTTCCTCTTCTACTGAAGGAGAATAATGGCATTTACCTTTTAGGGCTTGTGAGAAACAGAGGTCAGGAGTGGAACTAGCATTGTAGCACATCGTCCCTCATTGACTTTTCTTCCTTCTATCAATGACACTTTGGGACAATTACTTACCTTTCTCTGATTTCAGTTTCTCTATCTTTTTGATTAGGGTAGAGATGGGAGGAGTTAACCTAAATCAAAGGATCTCAAATACAGAGGCTTAGAGGGGTCAGGTGGGTAACTGAAGGCCTTGAGCCTGATGTGACAAATGCCAAATTTCTA
This sequence comes from Loris lydekkerianus, assembly GCA_963574355.1. NCBI lineage: Eukaryota > Metazoa > Chordata > Mammalia > Primates > Lorisidae > Loris > Loris lydekkerianus. The sequence continues at coordinate 118,114 of CAUYPK010085448.1, read as the reverse complement.
GAATGCAGAAATCTGAATAATTTCATCTGAAATTTTCCAATTTTACATTTAGTTTTGGTAATCAATTCAGAACACTAAAAAGAGTATATGTACATATGTTTATATATACATACACATACTCATATACACACTCGTATGTGGGTTTCACCGCCAGTCTGATGTTGCCATAGGTTGGTGAATTCTTGATTAAATAATTCATTCCAATTTAAAGTCATTTTATTTTATGTCAGAAAACAACAGTGGTCCAATACCTCGTCTTCATTTACTTATATGAACACTCAGAGTCTCTCTCCTACTACAAACCCTCCCCTGATTCCCTGAGAAGTTCAAGGTCAAAAAGTTCTGCCTGATACTATCACCGCTCTGCTTAGAAACTTAGATGGGCTCCTATTGCCTATGCACTAGGGTCCAGACTTCGTAGCCACAGGTGACCAGTTTCCTACCTTATTCCCTGTTTTTCCTGTTCATGTACCCCAACTTTTCCAACAACTGGGTTGTCCTTGAGATACCCTGCCTGGGAGTGCTTCTCTTTCAGTCTCCTTGGTCAGGTGTTTTCTGTCCCAGAGGCCATGGTCCCACCCACACACAGGAAAGTTCTGCTTCTTTTTCAGGGTCCAGCTGAAGTCTTTCTTCATCTGTGCAGTGATCTCCTCTGGGAGCTTGGCACCCAACAGGAATCAGGATCTTGGCCTTCAAACGGCAGGTACCCACCAGCATTCTGTCTGGAGGCATGTGAGTAAGCTAATTTATTAGTTTTTCAAGAGCTTGGATTACTTTTGCTTGTTCTTGGTTTTGTCTTTTTTTTTTTTATTAATATGTGAAAGACATTAATAAAAAGAAATTTCCTAAAACTAGTAAAAACTATTTTCCAAGGATTCAGACTTTATTTCTTTTTTTTTTAAATTATTAATATTATTATTGTTAAATCATAGCTGTGTACATTAGTGCAATTGCCTGTACCCATTCTAAGATGCACCATAGATGTGGTCCCACCAGACTTTACTTCTTAGGAGGTTTGCTTTTTTTTTTCTTTTGACAGAATCTTACTCTGTCACCCAGGCTAGAGTGTGGTGGTGTCAGCAGAGTTCACAGCAACCGCAGACTCCTGGGTTCAAGTGATCCTCCTGTCTCAGCCTCCCACGTAGCTGGGACTACAGGTGCCTGCTACAACGCTTGGCTATTTTTAGAGACGGGGTCTCACGTTTGCTCAAAGTTGGTCTGAAACTTCTGAGCTCAGGGATAATACTGCCTCAGCCTTCCAGAGCACTGGGATTACAGGCATGAGCCTCTGCTCCTGGCCTTTCCTAGAAGTATTTTTTTCTTTATGAAAGGCTGAGGAAGGATGCATATAGCAAGAAAATACATATTTTTATTTACATATAAATTTCTTACTTCTCCTTAGAGTATGTTTCAATTCTTTTACAGAGTTTAAAATTCATTTTAGGTCCGATATGAGCTAACTTTCGCAATAGTTTTTTGGTTGGTTTTTTTTTTTTTTTTTTGAGATAGAGTCTCACTCTGTTGTTCAGGTTAGAGTGCTGTGGCTTCACAGCTCACAGCAACCTCTAACTCTTGGGTGCAAATGATCCTCCTGCCTCAGCCTCCCAAGTAGCTTGGGAGTATAGCCACTCTGCTACTTTTTCTATTTTAGTAGGATGGGGGCTGGGAGAGTCTCGCTTTTGCTCAAGCTGGTATCAAATTCCTGAGCCCAAGCTATCCACCTGCCTCAGTCTCCCAGAGTTCTAGGCTTACAGGTGTGAGCCACCTGGATCTGGTTCACAATAGTTCTTCTTGGTTTGAAGGATCACACTTTCTTCTGGTGGGAATTTTCACAAATAATGGCAACCAAAGGAAGGAAAAAGATCATAATGTTTACACCTTGTATTTCCCTTGTGTGTGTGTCTATTTTCCTGGTCACTTCTCCATTTAGGCAAGCTAAACTCAGGCTTCAACAGCTCTAATGTTCACAAAAGGAAGGACCGGGACAATTTATTGGTCATCAAAATCCCATTACTTGGTGACAAGTTTTGTAGCCCACAGATGGAAATGCTAAATCCTTTAAAATCACTCCTCTGATGTCCCAAGTGGTACATTCTACTCATACTGGGTCATTTGTATTCCTCAGTTACAACAAAAGAGCATGAGCAATTGTCAGAGAGAATAGAGCATAAAAGTCAGGCCATAAATATCAGCACTATGTACCTGCCTGCTGAAGCCCACAGGAGTGATAAGGAAAACAACACAGTGCTTCATCCTGCATTTTTGGGGTTTTTCTATTGATAGGCAATTATCAAAAATGTCATCAAAGGTGGCACCTGTAGCTCAGTGGGTAGGGCGCTGACCACATATACCCGGACTGGCAGCTTCCAACCCAGTCCAGGCCAGCTAAACAGCAATGACAACTGCAACAAAAAAATAGCTGGGCATTGAGGCAGGCACCTGTAGTTTCAGCTACTTGGGAGGCTGAGACAAGAGAATCGCTTCAGCCCAAGAATTGGAGGTTGCTGTGAGCTGTGATGCTATGGCACTCTACCGAGGGCAATATAGTGAGACTTTGTCTCAAAAAAAAAAAAAAAAAAAAAAAAAAAGTCATCAATGACAAGACAGAGAAGAGAGAATGGAATTTGAGTGGATTTTTTTTTCTTGAGACAGAGTCTCACTTTGTCACCCCTAGTAGAGTGCTGTGACATCATAACTCACAGCAAGCTCAGACTCCTGTTTTTTTTAATTAAAAAAAAAATTATATTTTGGAAGAACTCACTGCATAGGCAACAGAATTCCAAAATCAAATTACATGAAAATATATATCGCAATTTCTTTGTACAATAGGTGAGAAAAATCTACAGGTATAGAAGAACAGAGGCAAAGAAATATGAAGGACTAAGGAGAAGGTTATGAGGGTCAATTGCATTTTTAGTAGCAAATCCGGGAATTAGGTAGAAAGCCTGTAGCTGAGCTGTGCATGCTTTATCCAACCTTAATATCAGGCAACTGAAGGGCATAAATTAAACCACATCAGAGTTTGATACTGTTTGGGAAAATTTTCAGTAAGTTGAATTAGCTACCAACTCAATTAGTCCTCAGGGGAAATGACTGGATTCAAGAACTTTCAACGGCCAAAAAATGTTATCGCTACGTCCAATCCAAGAGAAGGGTGCAACTAGGATACAAAAAGGACAAAGCACCTAGTGATGACTACTCCTCTGAAGTCATCAGTAAAAATCAAGTGATTGTTTATTAAGTATTTTAACTAAATGATTTTAGAACTTTCTGGCAGCTATAAGAGATAAAAGCATAGGGGATTGTGTCAAAACAAAGAAGATACAGAAGGTTAGTAAGTGAAAAGAGTTTAATGAAGCCTCAATGGTTTAAGGAAATTAAATGGAAACTTTTAATCCTAATTGCTTTTCATCTCACATGCTTTAAGGAGTCTTTTAAAACTGATAAAAAACAATGAATAAGAAAGAAAACCTGCTAAAATTTTTAGAATTTACACGATTCTTATTCTACTACAAGAAAGCATTATTTGGTACAAGGTGTATTTGTGGATGTACATGAACAGTATATATATTATCCGGATCATGTTGTGCTATGTACAGGTCTTTACAATTCTTCCTGAAGGTTAAAACAGTTCATTAGAATTCAAAATGCGTAATCATCTGTAAGTTGGCACTTGTTAGGCTCTTGTCAGCATTGATAACTGGCATGTTTTATTGCAGCCCAGTTCCAGCCAGTGTCTGCCAACTTGTTACAACAGAAGTCCAGCAATAGGTGGGTAGAGTGCAGGAAAAACAGTGCCATGTTTCTCAATTGGAGACCTACAACAAAACAAACATTTTTATAATGAATTGACATATTTGAAAAATTACTAATTGATTAGAAATATTTATATTCTATTAATTTGTTAACAAATCTTAACTTCATTTTAAGCTCACTTTTGCACATGTGGCTGTTTAATTTTAAATCTAAATTATGGTAATTGATATTAAACGAAAATCATGGGTCTGGGCATGGTAGCTCATGCCTGTAATCTCAACACTTTGGGGACACTGTGGTGAGAAAAAAACTTGAGACCAGGAATTCAAGACCAGTCTCAGGCTGAGGATCACTTGAATCTAGGAGGTGGAAGTTGCAGTGAGCTATGATGACATAGCTGTACAATAGCCAAAGCGACAGAGCAAGACCCTGTTTCAAAAACAAAAAAACATTTAGTTTCTCACATGTGCTAGCCACATTTCAAATGCTCGATAGTCAGATGGGGCTGGTGGCAACTATACAGAACAGCATAGGTATAGAATATCTCCATCATTGCGTAAAGTTCTACTGGAAAGCACTGATTTATATTTTCTTTCTTTTTTTTAATTCAGATCTAATCAAACTATGTTGCCCTTAGTAGAGTGCAGTGGCATCACAGCTCACGGCAACCTCAAACTCTTGGGCTAAAGTGATTCTCTTGAGTCAGACTCCCAAGTAGCTGGGACTACAGGTGGCCGCCACAATGCCTGGATATTTTTTGTTGTAGTTGTCAATGTTGTTTTTAGCAGGCCTGGGCTGGGTTCAAACCCACCAGCCCTGATGTATGTGGCTGGTGCCCTAACCACTGAGATACAGGTGCCAAGCCTTTTGAGACAAAGAGTCTCAGGCTGTTGCCCTGGGTAGAGTGCTGTGTCTTCATAGCTCACAACCACCTCCAACTCTTGGGCTCAAGAAATCCTCTTTCCTCAGTTTTTCTATTTTTAGTGGAGACGAGATCTCACTTTTGCTCAGGCTGGTCTCGAACTTGTGAGCTCAAGCTATCCACCCACCTTGGCCTCCCAGAGTGCTAGGATTACAGGCATGAGCCACCATGCCTGGCCAGACTTACATTTTTTCAATATTCCAAATGTCTTTCAACTTATATTACAAATAGAATCACAAAGGGACAATCATTTAAAAGTCAAGTGTTTGGAGTTCAATGCCTGTAGCTCAATGCTTAGGGTGCCAGTCACATAAACTGGGGTTGATAGGTTCCAACCTGGTCTGGGCCTGCTAAACAACAATGACAACTGCAACAACAACAAAAATTAGCTGGGTGTTGTGGTGTGCGCCCGTAGTTCCAGCTACCTGGGAGGCTGAGGCAAGAGAATCACTTAAGCCCCAGAGTTTCAGGTTGCTGTGAGCTGTGATGCCATAGCACTCTACCGAGGGCGACATAATGAGACTCTGTCTCAAAAGAAATAAATAAAAAGTCAAGTGACTGGGGGGGGGGGTTCAAGTCAAGGACATTTACAAATAGCCAAAATTATTGTCACACTGCCAAATTCTATCCAACTCTCTAGGTCCAGTTCAAACCCATTTTCAACATAGATCTACCCACAAATGACCCTCCATCCCAATTACAGTTTCTTTCTTTCTTTTTTGAGACAGAGTCTCAAGCTGTCGCCCTGGGTAGAGTGCTGTAGCATCACAGCTCACAGCAACCTCAAACTCTTGAACTTAAACGATTTTCTTGCCTTAGCCTCCCAAACAGCTGGGACTACAGGCACCCGCCACATGCCTGGCTATTTTTTGGTTGCAGTTGTCATTGTTGTTAGCAGGCCTGGTCTGAGTTTGAACCTGCCAGCCTCGGTGTATGTGGTTGGCGCCCTACCCACTGAGCTACAGGCACCACCCCAATATCAGTTTCTAATTGTTTTGTATCTGCTAGTCTCAGAACTTCAATTAGACTGGAAGTCAAGAACACATCTAAATAAAAACCACTGTCATAATATCAAGTGCTTATTATGTCCCAAGCAGCATGCTAAGTGCTTTATAAACTCATCTCAGGCAATGTTCCTAATCATCACATGAAGGAATTTCCTCTATAAAAGTGAGACAAAGTCACATAGGTAATAAATGGTAGAGGTGACTATTCAAAGAGTTAGGCAAACACTAGGTTCACATTTTAAAAGTCTGATTGAATGACTGGACTTTTCAGAGCCTCTCTTATATTAATGTGTGCTTTGAATATGGGAGGGCAGCTGAGGGCAACAGAGAAGAAAACACCTATTTTTTCTACTTCTATTTTTTTTTTTTAGACAAGAGTTTTACTTTGTCACCCTCGGTAGAGTGCTGAGGCGTACAGCTCACAGCAACTCAAATACTTGGGCTCAAGCAATTCTTTTGCCTCAGCTTCCTGAGTAGCTAGGACTACAGGCACTGCCACAATGCCTGGCTATTTTTAGAGACAGGATCTCGCTCTTGCTCAGTCTGGTCTCAAACTCCTGAGCTCAAGCTATCCAACCACTTCCAGCTCCCAGAGTGCTAGTATTATAGGCATGAGCCACTGTACCTTGGCCTGAAAGCAACAATTTCTCCAATTACACGTTTAGGTCAAATGTTCCAAGGAACCTAGAAACCTGTGTTTACTGCCAAGCACAATTCTGGGCAAAACAACTCAAACACAAGATGACTGGGAATTCAAGGGTTAAAATTTTAAGCTCCTGACAGAGGGTCCAAATGTACTTAATAGTTATAGCAGGCTGGGCATGGTGACTCTTGCCTATAATCCTAACACTCTGGGAGGCTGAAGCAGGAGAACCGGCCTGAGACCAGTCTGAGCAAGAGTGAAACCGCATCTCTACAACAAACAGAAAAATTAGCCAGGCACAGTGGTACATGTCTGTAGTCCCTGCCACTCAGGAGGCTGAGACAGGAGAATCACTTGAGCTCAAAATTTGAGGGTGCTGTGAGCTATGATGACGCCACTGTACCCTAGACCCTGTCTCAACAAAAATAAAGGGGGGGGGAGTTATAGCAAATTTTAACTCCTACCAGACATACTCAAAGTTTGATGTCTTTTAAAGCCCAATCACCCAAATTCAACCATACCAAAAGTTCTGTTGTGGGGAGAAACAAAGCTGTGAGTCAATCTGTGGCTCTAAACATGCCTATTTCCATAAATTAGACTACCTTCCTAGGGCAGGTCTAGAATAGGTCCTAAGAGGTGGAACTACTGCTAAATTTCTTTCCAAAAGGGTTGTACCAAACAGTCTGAAAGGTACCAAGTAATATTGCCTTCATCAGAATGAGGTTCTACATTTGTGCACAGATACACATATTTGCATGCATGATTTTATAGAAAATCTAAAGACATACCAAAATTCTAGGGACAATGTTATAAAATAGGTACTGTAACTTTAAGATAGTGTTACTTAAATGTTTTTCAAAAGACTATACCACACCCAAATTAATCCCCGGCCAATAACTCTCTTTGGGCATTCAGTAATCATTCCCCTGCGATATAAATACTGACAAAGCCACAAAATCTTTATGAACTGTTTCTACGTTAGATTATAAAGAAAAGCCAGTAGAGAGGATTGACTGCTGAAAGTCATTAAACACCTAAAATCAGGAGACCTGGTCTAAAGACCTGGTCTTTAGTAATGAGGGCCCAGCTTTAAACTGCATTAGCTTTTTTTAGCACAGAAAGGAAAATCTATTCCTCTTCCTTTTGAGAAACAATTATTTTAAACAGAAGAAAGGCCTTGGTTCAGAAAAGGTTTATCATTCTTTTTCTAGAAAGATTACATGTAAAAACTGAATTACCTGAATGATAATCTAAATAAATGGTGCTGACCTAAAATAGTCAGATAAAGCAATTCAAATACCCAAATCACACAATTCCCCAAAACTTATACGACACAAAAAAGCAAACGTTATAATATGTAAAATAAACTTACCCTGAAATAAGTGAAGTTTCTAGCTGCTAAATAAATGTCACTCAAAAGCAGTCTCTTGGCTTTTTCTTACACAGCGGGCAACTTTTCTTTTAAATTCTCCATTTCTGTCTTCCCTCCATTCTTTCTGTAGATACAAAATAATAACAAATGATTTTATGTAAACTTCTTTATAATCTCAAATACCTATTTTAATTTTGAATTGAATCCCTTACAGTCACAAAACATTTTTGTAAGGCAGTCTGCTGGAAAACACAAGCAGAAATCTTTTATGTAAATTACTGCTAAAGGAAAAAAATTTTAAAAAACAAACAAACAAAAAAAAAAAAAAACAGGGGTGGCACCTGTGGCTCAAGGAGTAGGGCGCCAGCCCCATATACCGGGTGTGGTGGTTCAAGCCCAGCCCCGGCCAAAAACCACAAAAAAAAAAAAAAATAAATAAATGTCATTTGTTTAAAAAAAAAAAAAAAAAAAAAAACAGGCCACAAAAGAACATTTATAGTTTTGTATTATAAGGAAAAGCTACAATTTACAAATAAGACATTCAGACTATTTGAAGGACTACCAGTACTCCCTATAGGAAACAAAAGAAAATAAAACCCTAAAAGTTTCTCCAAGATGAGGCAGAAGGATGGGATGCACCATATTGAGAGATATTAAGTACTATTTCTAGAGTAAGGACAAAGAGTTGACAATGATCACTGTCACTGTCGGGCACATGAAAATGGAAGAGCTCCTTTTACCTAGCATGTAACCAGCAGGAAGTTCTTAACAAATGGCCAGCCAACTTTCTTTTTTTAAATACATCATCCATTTAGGGACACTAAGCATTATAGAAATCTTTAATTCCTGCCCTCAGAAAGAAAGAGATTTAAAAAACAATGGTTGTGGCTCGTAGCACAGTGGTTATGGCGCCAGCCACATACACAGAAGGTGGCGGGTTCAAACCTGGCCCAGGCCAGTTAGAAAACTGCAACAAAAAAATAGGCAGGCACTTACAGTCCCAGCTACTTGGAAGGCTGAGGCAAGAGAATCTCTTAAGCCCAAGAGTTTGAGGTTGCTGTGAGCTGTGACACACGGCACCCTACTGAGGGCAACATAGTGAAACTCTGTCACAAACAAACAAAAACAATGGTTGCCTTTAAAGGAAGACATACTAACAAACCTGTGAGATAAACCATAATATTGACACATATAGAGATTACCACAGAACTATGGAAGAAGGAAACTTCTAGGCCAGGAGATGAGCAAATACCTCCATCATTGCTAGATCTGGGAAAGAAAGTTTTAAACATTCTGTGAGACAGTGGGGAAATATAAATGTAAATTGGGCATCTGACTATAATAGGGAATTATAGTAAATGTGGTTAGCTATAATATACTATGGTGATTATGTAGAAGAATATTCTTTTAGGTGTTTGCTAAAACATTAATGAATCTAATGTCATAATATCTGTATTTCTTTTTTTATCTTTTTTTTTTTTTTTTGGTAGAGACAGAGTCTCACTTTACCACCCTCAGTAGAGTGCCATGATGTCACAGGACTCACAGCAACCTCCAGCTCTTGGGATTCCGCGATTCTCCTGCCTCAGCCTCCCGAGCAGCTGGGACTACAGGCACCTGCCACAAGGCCCGGCTATTTTGGGGTTGCAGTTCGGCCGGGGCTGGGTTTGAACCTGCCACCCTCGGTATATGAGGACAGCGCCTTACTCACTGAGCCACAGGCGCCACTCTATCTTTTTTTGTTTGTTTTTTGTTTTGCATCTGTAATTATTTCATTATCATTTTTATTTTTATTTTTATTTTACCGAGACAGAGTCTTACTTTCACCATCTTACTTTCACCCTCGGTAGAGTGCTATAGTGTCATAACTCACAGCAACCTCAAACTCTTGAGCACAAGCAATTCTCTTGCCTCCGCCTCCCAAATAGCTGGGACTACAATCATCCACTACAATGCCCAGCTGTTTTTAGACATGGCGTCTTGCTCTTGCTCAGGCTGGTCTCAAACCTGTGAGCTTAGGCAATCTAAGACATCACGTGACCCTCCATGCCTGGCTTTATCGTCATTTTTAAGTAAATGGAAGAAAAGAACAAACAATTCCAGTTAAAGGAAGAAGGGACTAACTTAAAAAAAAAAAAAAAAAAAAATCACCTACAAGTAGAGAGAAGTCTGAAAGCAGGGAGATGAAGCAGGAAGCTATTACAATAAAGTAGGTAAAAAAATGAAAAGACTCAGTTCAATGGCAGAAAGGTAAAAAGGAATCAAGACAGGATTATATACAGGTAAAAGATATTTTCTGGTAACAAAGACAAGAGTGGGAGTGGGTGATTTCTACAAGAAAGGCAGACTGGCAAATGACAGTTCTAAACAGGAATAGCTAAAATATCTACCATTCATTAAGTCCACTGTGCCATGCACTATGGACTATCCCATTTTATTCAGGGGGAAATTATTAATCCAATGTAGCAAAAAGTATATATGCTTATCTCTTAGCTCTACTGAGACACTATTTAAATGATATTAGAATTTATTTATTTATTTATTTATTTATTTATTTTTTATTTTTTATTTTTTTTTGAGGTGTCACAGCTTATAGCAACCTCAAACTCTTGGGCTTAAGTGATGCTCTTGCCTCAGCCTCCCAAGTGGCTGGACTACACAGGCGCCCACCACAATGCCTGGCTAGTTTTTGGTTGTAGTTGTTGTTTGGCAGGCCTGGGCTGGATTTGATCCCCTCAGCTCTGTTGTATGTGGCTGGCGCCCTAGACGCTGAGCTACAGGAGCTAAGCCCAAGCCAGGTTTCTTTCTTTTCTTTTCTTTTCTTTTTTTTTTTTTTTTAATTTAAGAGGCAGCCAGGTCAGGTGGGTCTCGCCTGTAATCTAACACTCTGGGAGGCAGAGGCCAGTGGATTGCCTGAATCTAGTAGTTCGAGACCAACCTGAGCAAGAGCGAGACCCCATTTGTACTAAAAATAGAAACATTAGGCTTCATAGTGGGTACCTGTTGTCCCAGATACTCAGGAAGCTGAGGCAAGAGGACTGCTTAAGCCCAGGAGTTAGAAGTTGCTGTGAGCTTTGACGACACCAGTGCACTCTACTCAGGGTGACAAATTGAGACTCTCCCTCAAAAAAAAAATAAAAAATAAAATAAAATATAAAACTTTAAGAGGTATTAATTCAGAGAAGAGCAGCTATAAAGAACAATATTAGGGGGCAGCGCCCGTAGCTCGCTCTTGCTCAGGCTGTTCTCAAACTTGTGAGCTCAGGCAACACACCCACTTTGGTTTCCCAGAGTACTAGGATTACAGGCATGAGCCACCACACCCAGTCTACTTTCATTGTATTTAAAAACTCTACACTGGCCAGGCACAGCAGCTCACACCTGTAATTCCAGCATTCTCAGAGGCCGAGATGAGTGAATTGCCTGAGCTCACAGGCTCAAGACCAGCCTGAGCAAGAGAGAGCCCCCCATCTCTAAAAATAGCCATGTGTTGTGGCAGGCGTCTGTACTTCAGCTATTTGGGAGACTAAGACAAGAGAATCGCTTGAGCCCAAGAGTTGGAGGTTGCTATGATCTGTGATGCCACAGCACTCTACCAAGGGTGACAAAGTGAGACAGTCACAAACAAAAACAAAACTCTACACTTGTACTCTACCCCCTCCTATCCCAGTTTAAATTCTGATGTCACAATTTATATCCTTTTATATTATGTCTCCCTTAACAAATTGTTGTAACATGGTAAATATAGCTAATGACAATGTACTGCATTCATGAAAACTGCTGAGAGTAGATTTTATTGTTCTCAGAACAAAAAAATGGTGTGAAACGTTATAGGTTAATTAACTCAAATTTGCCATTCCACAATGTATAGATATTTCAAATCATGTTATAATAATATATAAACAATTTTGTCAAAAATAAATAGCAGGGATATATACACACATACTTGGATATGCTGTAGTTCAAGTTAAGTTCTATTAACAGAGAATGAAAAGGACACATGGGACTTCTTACCGCAGCATCGACATTAGCAGGTGAATCTCCATTAGGGTCTGCCAGCATAGAAATTACACTAATCATGATGGTTTCCACAGTATGGATAGGGAGCCAGCGTTCCTCTGGCTTTTCATAACCATATTTATCTTCCCCAGGCTCATGAAGAATAGAAATGCACACATCACCATTCTTATCAACTGTAAAATTAGAGAAGACTTACGATTTAATATATTGTTAATTATACATGTGTTAAAATATGATCCTAATTCATACAGCACCATTATATAAAACAATACATATATACAGAAGTGAATTTCCAAAATGGAATCTACTGACCTAGGAAGACTATAGGATTTAACCAAATACTCAGGATACACTTAATAAATCCAACAGAAATGTAACCTATCTTTTTATTTACATGAGAAACTTTAAGGTATCTGGCATGTAGATGGTGATTAGTAAGTAAAATGAATGAATAAAATGGTAACTATTGGATCTATTCTTCATTTGCATAAAGTATATGATCCAAAATATAGAGGTTTTCTTTTCTTTTCTTTTCTTTTTTTTTTTTTTTTTGAGAGAGTTTCACTATGTCACCCTCGGTAGAGTGCTGTGGGGTCAAAGCTCACAGCAACCTCAAACTCTTGGCCTGAAGCGATTCTCTTGCCTCAGCCTCCCAAGTAGCTGGGACTATAGGTACCCGCCACAACACATGGCTATTCTTTGGTTGTAGTTGTCATTGTTGTTTGACAGGCCCAGGCTGGGGTCGAATCCACCAGCTCTGGTGTATGTGGCCGGCGCCGTAGCTGCTGAGCTACAGGCACAGAGCCAGCAACTGAGTTTTTAAGTATTGGTTTCCCAATTCCCCCACTAATTTAGTGACTTAAATGGTGATAGTAAAAAAGCCTATGAAGATTTTTCTAGAGAAATGAATGTAATAATTTACTTTTAAAATGATATAAAGGCAAAATTATATTTTCAGAGAAAGGAGTACAAAAGGAACATATTACATTGCCAATGAAAACTTAACAACATATTTGACATTAAGGCTGGGCACAGTGGCTAAAGTCTGTAATCCTAGCACACTCCAAGATGCCAAGGTGGAAAGAATGGCCTGCAGTTAGGAGTTCACGATCAGCCTGAGTATGAGCAAGACCTGTCTCTACTAAAAATAGAAAAAATTAGCTAGTGGATGCCTGTACATTGGCAGTCTGTAGTCCCAGCTATTCAGGAGGCAGAAGGACAATTGAGCCCAGGAGTTTGAGGCTGCATAAGCTACAATGATGCCACTACACTCTGGCTCTGGCAACAGAGTAAGTCCCTGTCTCAAAAAAACAAAACAGAACATAAACATTCAACATATATGTTGTCATGTATATGGCCATATGTGACATGAGCATTTTGTCATATGTCAACATATGATATGAGATCTCTTTTTCTATAAATCCACTGTAAAATTAAAGTCATAAAAAATAACCTACTTATTTACAGGAGACATGCATGCACATAACTATATTTTACTCTGAAATAGTTCATAAAAAAGTAAAATATTACTTGTTGACCCCTATAAGAAAAGTTGAGGTCTTACTCCACTAATTCATTTGTGCAATACATAGATGCTTCCTACTAGTAAAACCCATCGTCTATAAGAAAATTTCCCCACTGTGGGAAAAAAGCATACTTTGGGGAGAATGTTTTCTTTTCTTTTCATTTGAGACAAGAGTCTCACTTTGTCGCTCTTGGTAGAGTGCAGTGGCTTCATAGCTCACAGCTCTTGCCTCTGCCTCACGAGTAGCTGGGAGTACAGGCGCCTACCACAACACCCAGCTGTTTTTGTTTGTTTGTTTGTTTGTTTGTTTGTTTAGCAGGTCCATGCCGCCAGCTTTGGAGCATGTGGCTAACACCCTAACCACCAAGATACGGGTGCCCAGCCTATTTTTATACTACTATAAAATAAAATAAAATAATACTATAAAATACTATACTATAAAATAAATTTTAGGTTTTTTTTTTCTTTTTTTGAGACAGAGTCTCAGTGTGTCGCCCTTGGTAGAGTGCTGTAGCATCACAGCTCACAGCAACCTCAAACTCTTGGGCCTAAGCAATTCTCTCGCCTCAGCCTCCCGAGTAGCTGGGACTACAGGCACCCACCACAACACCCGGCTATTTTTTGGTTGCAGTTGTTGTTGTTTAGCAGGCCTGGGCCAGGCTCAAACCCACCAGCCTTGGTGTATGTGGCCAGAACCCTACTCACTGAGTTATAGGTGCCGAGCCATATTCTATTTTATTACTGTTGTTGTTTTTTTTTTAGACAAGAGATTCACCATGTTGCCCTTGGCAGAGTACTGTGGCATCATAGCTCACAGCAACCTCAAACTCCTGGGCTCAAGTGATTCTCTGGTCTCAGCCTCCCAAGTAGCTGGGACTATAGGCGCCTGCCACAATACCTGGCTATTTTTAGAGATAGGGTCTTGTTCTTTCTCACAATGGTCTCAAATTCCTAAGCTCAAGCAATTCACACATCTTCGGCTCCCAAAGTGCTCCTGGCAGGGGATCTTTTTTAAAAAGACAGTTTAGAATTTCTTGGTGTAAAAAATATTTTCAACCAAGGCCTGATGCAGTGGCTCATGCCTATAATCCTAGCCCTCTGGGAGGACAAGGGAGGTGGATTGCGTGAGCTCATGAGCTTGAGACCAGCGTGAGCCAAAGCGAGACCACTCTCTGGAAAAAAATAGTCGGGCGCTGTGGTGGATGCCTATAGTCCCAGTTACTTGGGAGGCTGAGGCAAGAGAATCGCTTAAGCCCATGAGTTTGAGGTTGCTGTGAGCAATGACGCCACAGCATTCTACCAAGTGCAACAAAGTGAGACTCTGTCTCCAAAAAAAAAAAAAATTTCCAACCAAACTCCATAAATAACCAGAATCAATATTTATATATATTTCATTCCTATCTATGTAGAGTCTAACAAATCGCGAATAGGTAGAATTCTAAAGCTTATTTTCAATCTCAAAACATCATCAGTATTTCTCCTGTTCTTCTAAACTCCAGATAACCACTGTGTGTGTATTCTCTTAACTCAACAAATACTTTTTGAATACTTTCTATGTGCCAGGCATGCACCTGACATGGCAGTACAGCAATGAAAATCACAGACAAGGCTCAGTGCCTGTAGCTCAGTGGCTAGGATACCAGCCACATACACCAGAGCTGGCAGGTTCAAATCCAGCCTGGTCCTGCCAATCAACAATGACAACTTCAACCAAAAAACAGCTGGATGTTTGTGGTGGGTGCCTGTAGTCCCAGCTACTTGGGAGTCTGAGGCAAGAGAATCGCTTAGGCCCAAGAGTTTGAGGTTGCTGTGAGCTGTGACACCATACTCTACCCAGGGGGACATAGTGAGACTCTTGTCTCAAAGGGGGAAAAAAAATGACAGACAATACCTATGCCTTCAATGTTTTATGTATGAGCTTTTCTTTAAGGTTCCTCTTTTCAAGCCACCTCTACCTGCTAGTAAAATCTATCAACTAAAATAGAATCACTAGATCTAGAGACAAGAATAAAATCAAAACTTACAAACACAGCAACAGTTCTGCGCAAAAAATTTAAGGCAGAGCAAGGTAGCTCATGCCTATAATCCTAGCACTTGGGAAGCCGAGGTGGGTAGATTGCTTTAGCTCAAGAGTTCAAGACCAGCCTGGCCCTGTCTCTAAAGCTAGCCAGGCATTGTGTCAGGCTCCTGTAGCCCCAGCTACTCGGGAGGCTAAGGCAAGAAACTCACCTGAGCCTAAGGTTGCTGTGAGCTATGGCGCCACGGCAGTCTACCCAGTGACAAAGTGAGACTCTGACTCCACACCCCCCAAAAATTAGAGTTTTACTTTACTATGTTTTCTTTGCCTACTTCATAATAAAGATTTTTTCCAAGTCATTTTTCTTTAAAAACATTGCTAAATGTTTATGCAGAATTCTATCACAGGAATCCACTTAAGATCCATTTTCCTTTTTTTTTTTTTTTTTTTGTAGAGACAGAGTCTCACTGTACTGCCCTCGGGTAGAGTGCCATGACATCACACGGCTCACAGCAACCTCTAACTCTTGGGCTTACGCTATTCTCTTGCCTCAGCCTCCTGAGCAGCTGGGACTACAGGCGCCCACCACAACGCCCAGCTATTTTTCTGTTGCAGTTTGGTCGGGGCTGGGTTTGAACCCGCCACCCTCGGCATATGGGGCCAGCACCCTACTCACTGAGCCACAGGCGCCGCCCTCCATTTTCCTTTTTAAACAAAACAAAACAATTAAGTTACCACTGAACTAGAATCTTCAGAACCCTACAGGTATGTGCCAACACACCCAGCTCATGTTATTTCATTCTAAACCCAGAAATTAATTTATGTTAGGATAAGAATGTTTTAGGCTTAATAATACCTACTACCAAATTATATTTTAAAGGATAATGTCCATTTATATAGCCATCAGCAGTATGACCACTGTGTTATCTCTTCACCCAGGATGAAGACTGTTCATTACTGTTTAAATTTCATACATGACATTTGGTTTAATTAGCTTTCCCAGTACCTTTGAGGTGACAATATTCCATGAATATAACCTGTTCTTCCTCTCTTGTGGGATGTTTGTTCTCATTCTTTACCAGCCACTTAGGTACATGGGCTTACTTTTCTGCTGCCAAAAAGCTTCTTAATTTTCCCCCATAATTTTTGCTTGTTATTTTTCTCTTTTATTTCAATGTTCTTTATTGCTTTTATTTTCTGATAGAAAACTCACTCAAAAATCCTATAATGCATATAGCTGTCATTTTTCTTTAGTCTCCTTTTTTAGTCTTTCAATGTTAACTACTTTTGAAACTAGAAAATTCTCGTCCATAACATACAAAGAAATGATAGTCACTAGTATTTTTTAAAACCACCTGTAATTTTATTCCATTTGGAGCTTTATATCACTTTACTGTTTGGTATAAAGAAAATTAAATCATTTCCCTCGAGATAGCTAGCTGACAGTCCCAGTATCAATTACTAAAAGCAAAACATACGAAGTCTGACAACTAAGTTCACAAACTTGCCACTATGAGCTTACACTGGCAGCACTGTACAAACAGCTCGGTAAGGTTTCATAACTTTGGTATATCAGTGTCTCTCAGTTGTGTTTGCATTGACATGTGGTGGTATCTTGCTGAGTGCCATTCTATTGTTGCTGCATGCTTTTGTGTGATGTCCCGAGAAAGACAGAACTTTAAATTAGAGGAAAAAATCCATAAATGTCTTGTTAAATTTGGCAAGAGCAGAAGTGAAATCAGAGACATGTTGGTCCAAGTTTATGGAATTAATGCCCCATGAAGAAAATGGATTAAACATTTTTCTGAGGGGAGAAAAATCGTCACTGATGAAGAGAGGTGATGGTGGCCAATAATGTGCAGAATTGATGAAAACATTGCAAAAATCCATCAAATTATGGGTCAAAATCCTCAGCTGGCTGTGAGAAGCATAGCAAATCAAGTAAACATCAACAGAGAAACAGGAAAATCTTAACATGAGAAAAGTGTGACTCTTTTTCTTTTTAAGACAGTGTCTCAACTTGGTATCACTGTAGTTCACAGCAACCTCAAACTCTTGGGCACAAGCAATCTTCTTTACCTCAGCCTCATAAGTAGCTGGGACTACAGGGAACTCACCACAATGATCAGCTGGCTTTTCTATTTTTAGTAAAGACAGGATCTTGCTCTGGTGAGAGCAATCTCAAACTCCTGAGCTCAGGCGATCCCATCATTCTCGGCCTCCAAGAGTGTTAGGATTATAGGTGTTAGCCACCACACCCTGCCAAGGGTGAGACTCTTGCATCACAATAATGTACCAGCTTACAAAGCATGACTGTGAGGGAGTTTTTAGCCAGTAAACAAATAACTGTATTTGTTAAGTTAAGAAGGGCACACCCTTCTTATTCCATGAAATCTCCAGTTACTTTTTTCTTTACCCAAAGATAAAGAAAATAGTAAATGAAGACTTTTTTTTTTTTTTTTTTAAACATAATCTTACTATGGTGCCCTTGGTAGAGTGCCCTAGGATCACAGCTCACAGCAACCTCAAACTTCAGTGATTCTCTTCCCTCAGCCTCCCAAGTAGCTAGGACTACAGTTGCCTGACACAACGTCCAGCTATTTTTTGCTGTTGTTGTTGCAGTTGTCATTGTTGTTTAGCAGGCCTGGGCTGGGTTCAAACCCACCAGCCTCAGTGTATGTGGCCAGCACCCTACCCACTACAGGTGCCACCCTGAAAGGAAGACATTTTGATGACATTCAAGACATCAAGGGTAATACAATGGCAACTTTGATAAACCATTCCAGAAAAAGAGCCCCAAAATTACCTGGAAGGATGACTAGGTGCCAGTGCTGTTGCACAGCTTCCCAAAGGGAGTACTTCATAGATGACAGTAATAATATTCAGTAATGAGGTTTGGAGCATTTTATCTAGGATGAGTTCACCACCTTAACTGTCAGACCTCATAATCTCCTGGGTACTTTCATCTATCTAAAAAAAACTCTCCTAGCCCAAAACAACAGACACTGTTGACAATATCTTCCTGGGCATTTTCCTCCCTTGGCTTCTGTGACACCTGTTTTTCCCCAGTTCTTGAAGTGCTCTTCAGTCTAATTTTCTTTTCCTTTAATCCAATTTTTGATATTATCCCAATCTTCAACATTAATCACTTTTTCCCTGGGTAAATTAACTAATTTATTATATCACAATGTTATTTATCTATCATCTTGATATAGTAAATTAAGTTCCTAAGCTGACCCCAGAGCCCTGGACTAGTTTTATCTAATTATCTAACTGGAAGTAGCAAGTATACCTAAAGAGAAACCAAATCCAAAATTGAATACATCTAAGCCACATAAAACTAGTATTTACCCTACAATAATCTTCGTAACAGCTTTGTTGAGATATGATTCACCTACCTTACAATTCACCTATTGGAAGTATGCTAACAGTGTGTATCTATCTGTTTAGAGAGTTGTACAACCAATACCATAGTCAAAATTCATCACCCCCCAGCTCGGTTCCTATAGCTCAAGTGGCTAAGGCGCCAGCCACATACACCAGAGCTGGCGGGTTCGAATTCAGACCGGGCCCACCAAACGACAACTACAACCAAAAAATAGCTGGGCGTTGTAGCAGGCACCTGTACTGCTAGGTACTCGGGAGGTGAGGCAAGAGAATTGCTTAAGCCCAGGAGTTGGAGGTTGCTGTGAGTTGTGATGCCATAGAACTCTACCCAGGGCGACAGCTTGAGGCTTTGTCTCAAAAGTAAAAAAACTCATCACCCCAAAAAGAAATCCATCACTGTTAGAAATCATTCTTCATTCTTCCTTCTCACTCTCCCTGCCTCTCCACACAGCTCTAGTCAACCACTAATCTACTTCCTGTCTTTATCATGGGATTTGCCTATTTTGTACATTTCATATAAATAGAATCTTACACTATGTGATCTTTTGTGAGTGGCTTTGTTTACTTAGCACAATGTTTCAAGGTTTGCCCATGTTGTAGCATGTATTAGTAGTTGCCACAATGCTCGGCTGAAATGGGGTCTCGCTCTTGCTCAGGCAGATCTTCAACTCCTGAGCTCACGCAATCCACCCAAGTCAGACTCCCAGAGTGCTAGCATTACCAGTATGAGCCACCTCGCCTGGTCTTTTTTTTTTTTTTTTTTTGGGGGGGGGAGAAAGAGTCTCAGTATGTTGCCCTTGGTAGAGTGCTGTGGCGTCACAGCTCACAGCAACCTCAAACTCTTGGGCTTAAGCAACTCTCTTGCCTCAGCCTCCCGAGTAGCTGGGACTACAGGCACTCACCACAAGGCCCGGCTATTTTTTTTTTTTTTTTTTTTTGCAGTTTTTGGCCAGGGCTGGGTCTGAACCCAACACCTCCGGCACATGGGGCCGGCACCATACTCCTGTGAGCCACAGGCACCACCCACCGGCTATTTCTTTGTTGCAGCTGTTATTGTTGCTTAGCTGGCCCGGGCTGGGCTCGAGCCTGCCAGCCTCATTGTATGTGGCTGGCGCCATAATCACTGTACTTTGGACGTTGAGCTGAGTATTACAATTTTAATGCAATTTTTTCCCTTTCTTAAAATGTACATACTTTATTTGGCCCTCTGTGTTTTCATTCCTTGCAACCAAAACAGTCTTGACAATGAGGAGCAGAAACCAGTATGTAGTATGGTGGCCCCAAAAGACTACTCTGATTACACATAGTTAAAATAATTAGAAAAGAATCCCTGCCAGCTCTTTCATAAAAAACAAGGCCAAAAACTCAAAGAGAGTACATATGAATGAGTATAACTTATCTAGCCTAATCTTTGGTTCATAAAGTAGATTTTAAATGGTAGCTCTTTGTTTAAAAATTATTTCATCCACAACAGAAATGTATGCTTTCCAAGTTAAAATATGCAGTTTGTTTATGTTTCCACACACAGCACTGATACAGTATATTATTTCTTTTGATCCGATCAGTTACCTCATAAGGTAGATAGGACCTTCCTTTTTTTGCAGCTAAGAACATACACAAATAAAAGAGTTACTATGGTATAAAAGGTAAGGTGAGAAAATATAGATAAAAATTTTTATGCTCTAATAGCCAGTAAGTCACCAAATACCTTGAAATTTATCACCTTAATCATAGGAACTCCATTAATGCTGACTGTTCACATAGTAATTTTGTCTCTAGTTTGGAACATTGTCTCAAAAAGGACTGAAAACTCATTAAAAAAGAAACTTTCCATACGATCTGTTACTCCACCTTCAAAGAATTTAGTACAAGGCCATATGTACACGAACACAATGAACTTAGAACAAAAATTACAGAGCAATTTCATTAAGAACTATATCTTTCTTATTAAAACTTCAGTGACAGGCCACCATATTTACAGATGTAAAAGTACAATTAGATGAACTTACCATTTGGGTGCCAGATTTCTGTTATGAATTTCATTTTAGGAGGCCGGAGGGGATAATCTTTTGGGAAAGTGAGATGAGCCTTAAAAACACCACCTTCACTGGAAAAAACAAAAACAAATTCTTGCCTATAAGTTCCTGCTTTTAAGTACACAATCATTAAAAATATGTACATAAAATAAGGATGCTAGAACCCCAAAAATGAAGTAAATGAATAATCTGGATTCTCTGCAGGCAGTTATTTACTTAAATCATGCCTACCACTTTATTAAACTCTCAAGAATGCTAGTAAAATGAAAAAAAAATTTATTTGCTAAAAAGGCATCCAGATCAGATCATATTAATTGCTAGTCTACAAACCTTTCCATCACTTCCCAATGTACTTTCAACAAAATTCAAGTTTAAGATCTATCGTTTATGGGGTTCAAGTTATCACTACCTCTTTGTTGTTCTCCAAGTGTCTTACTTCTCTGTCGTAAAGCCAGTCTTAGGCTGGCCCGTTGACCGATGCCTGTAATCCTAGCACTCTGGGAGGCTGAGGCATGTGGATTGCTTGTGCTTAGGAGTTCAAGACCAGTCTGAGCCAGAGCAAGACCCCGTTTCTAAAAACAGCCAGGAGTTGTGGCAGGCACCTGTAGTCCCAGCAACTTGGGAGGCTGAGGCAAGAGGATCTCTTGAAACCAAGAGTTTGAGGTTGCTATGAGCTATGATGCCATTGGCACTCTACTGAGGGCAACAAAGTGAAACTCTGTCTATGAATGAATGAATGATAAAAGCCAGTCTTCTCTTAGTTCCTCAAACATATCAAGCACTTTCTCACCTTAAAGCTTATGCACATTTTGGCTAGGCACAGTGCCTCACGCCTGTAATCCAATCCTAGCACTCTGTGAGGCTGAGGCATGAGGATCACTTGAGCTCAGGAATTCAAAACCAGCCTGAGCAAGAGCAAGACTCCTGTCTCTACTAAAAAAAAAATATGCTGGGTGTTGTAGCAGGTGCTTATAGTCCCAGCTACTTGAGAGCCTAAGGCAGGAGGATTGCTTGAGCCCAAGAGTTTGAGGTTGCTATAAGGTATAATGATATGATAGCACTCTAGCCTGGCAACAGAGACTCTATCTCAAAAAAATAAAAATAACAAAGAAAGAAAAAACCTTATGCATATTTTGTCACTTTTTGTCTGAGAGCAGATAATGGTGCTTCCATTCATGAATACATTTATTAATTTCCTCATTTAACAAATATTTATGTGACACTTGTGTTAATCACTAGGAGTACAGCAGTGAACAAAATCTCAAGGAGCATGCCGATATATTCTAGTGGCTTTCCAGACTATCACTACCCAGGAGAACTCGCAACATTAAAGATGTTCTTTATTTGTGCTGTCTAATCATATAGGTGCCAGTCACTTGAAATATGGCTAGTACAACTAAGGAACTGAATTTTGGGGGGAGGGGACAGAGTCTCACTATGTTGCCCTAAGTAGAGTACCATGACGTCACAGCTCACAGCAACCTCAAACTCTTGGGCTTAAGTGATTCTCTTGCCTCAGCCTCCGAAGGCTGGGACAACAGGCGCCCACCACAACATCCAGCTATTTTTTTGTTGTTGTCGTTGTTTAGCAGGCCCGGGCCAGGTTCGAACCCAGTGGCCCTGGTACATGTGGCTGGCACTCTAGCCACTGAGCTACAGGCGCTGAGCCAGGTCACTACCATTTAATTAGGAAACATTTTGGAAGATCTGTCAAAAAAAACAATGTTTGGGGTACATTAACTATAACTAAAGAAGTCAACATTGCCTTAAGGAACAAAAATGACTAAATTCTTGTCTTGTAGTCTTGGTACTAAAGAAAGGTTGTGTTTCCTCTAGTAGAAACAGCAGTGTCCCTTTGTCTTCTGATCATCATTAGTACTCAGCTTACATGTTACCTCCAGAAAAATTGTATTTACCTAAAAATCTAAACTAGCTATTAGATCACCTATTGCGTTGACTTCTTTCAATTTTTGAACTGCAACAGCACTTTGTACATCTGATTCAAAGTTATATGACTAGAGCAAGTCATATAACTTTGGTTCTTTCAAATCAGTGAGAAATGAAATCAGTGAGAAAAGAAAAGAGATAGATCATTAGTACTAAACACTTCTGAATACTTACAAAGCCCTCATGGTTCAAAATATAGATGGCCACAGATTTTTTTTTTTTTTTTTGGGGGGGGAGGGGGTTGGACACAGAGTCTCACTATGCCGCCCTCAGTAGAGTGTGGTGGCATCACAGCTCACAGCAACCTCCAACTCTTGGGCTCAAGCGATTCTCTTGCCTCAGCCTCTCAAGCAGCTCGGACTACAGATGCCCACTACAATGCACAGCTATTTTTTTTGTTGTAGTTGTCATTGTTGTTTAGCAGGCCCAAGCTGGGTTTGAACCTGCCAGTCCCAGTGTGTGGGGCTGGCACCCTAACCACTAAGCTTTGGACACGGAGCCAAAGTCACTGATTTTGATAATATAATTTTGGTAAAGGCAATAGGGAAGAGACTGCTAAGGATTAAAGAATGGGGTGGCAGGCAGCACCCATAGCTCAGTGGGTAGAGCACTAGCCACATACACTGAGGCTGGTAGGTTTGAGCCTGGCCTGGGCCTGCTAAACAAAAATGAAAACTACAACCAAAAAATAGCTGGGCATTGTGGCGAGTGCCTGTAATCCCAGCTACTCGGGAGGCTGAGGCAAGAGAATTGGTTAAGCCCAAGAGTTGGAGGCTGCTGTGAGCTGGGAAACCATAACACTCTACTGAGAGTGACATACTAAGACCCTATCTCAAATGAAAAAAAGAAAAAAAAAAAAGAAAAAGATACACAAGAATGGGGTGGTGAAGTATAAGCATAATGAACAGGACAATTTGTATAAAAAGACTAACAGTTAAGAAAAATGATTAACTAGATAGAGACATAGTACAAAGGAAGGACTTTAAATGGGGGAACTGTAATTTGTTTACAAGAATATGGGAAAATGTTGGCAGAAAAACTACCACACACACACTAAAAAATAATAATCAAGAAATTAGAAGTGGAAAGAAAATGCCTTAACATCTTTTCTTTTCCCACAAGAAGAAAAACAGATTGACTGTAGTACAGATATCTAGGGATAGAAAAGAAAAACAATGACAGATTTTTAAACCTGCTCTTAGGGCCTTGCTCTTCATAATTTATGAAGTTATATAGTATTAATATGAAGAGTTGAAGGAAAGAGATTAAAATGGCTGTTGTGAAGACATTACACTGATAAAAGATAATCTACCTATGTTACTTCAACTGTGTAAGTTAGTGTCAAAAGTCGTCTTAGGACACATTCATTATATGGACTAGTCTTAGAAAGGGGGTTATAAAAGCATTTAATGAACCACTGGCCAGTTTTTTTGTTGTTGTTATTTACAAAAATAGAACAGAAAACATGGAGTTTATCACAAGTAGTTTCAGTTGCATAATCTATGTATGTGTCTCCATTCACTCGTTAGGTTGTGCACAATATAAAACATTTCTGATTAAGACCAGGGGAGGTAGCCAGTGCCTGTAGCTCAGTGAATAGGGCGCCAGCCACATAATACCAAGGCTGGCAGGTTCAAGCCCAGTCCGGGCCTGCTAAAGAACAATGACAACTGCAACAAAAAAATAACTGGGCGTTGTGGTCGGCACCTGTAGTCCCAGCTACTTAGGAGACTGAGGCAAAAGAATCACTTAAGCTCAAAAGTTTAAGATTGCTGTAAGCTGTGATGCATGGCACTCTATACTGAGGGGGACATAGTGAAATTCTATTTAAAAAATCAAAAAAGACCAGGCAAGATGGCTCATGCCTGTAATGCTAGCACTCTGGGAGGCTGACTCGGATGGATTGCTTGAGCTCAGGAGTTCAAGACCAGCCTGACCAAGAGTGAAATTCTGTCTCTACTTTAAGAAAAAAAAAAAAAGGAAAACTAGCTGGGCATCATGGCACATGCCTGTATGCCCAGCTACTTGGAGGCTGAGACAAGAGGACTGCTCAAGCACAAGAGTATGAGGTTTGCTGTGAGCTGTGTGTGATGCCATGCACTCTACCCTGGGTGACAGAGTAAGACTCTGTCTCAAAAAAAAAAAAAAAAAAATTGTGATTAAGAAGGCGTTTTCTGTTTTTGTTTTTTTGAGACAGGGTCTCACTTTGTTGCCCAGGCTAGAGCGCAATGGCATAGGCCTAGTTCATAGCAACCTCAAACGCCTGAGTTCAAATGATCCTCTTGCCTCAGCCTCCCAAGTAGCTGGGACTACAAGTGCTGCCATGATACCTGGCTCATTTTTTCTATTCTTTCTGTTCTTGCTCAGGCTCATTTCAAACTCCTGAGCTCAAACAATCCACCCACCTCCGTCTCCCAAAACGCTAGGTTTACGGGCATGAGCTATCAGGCCTGGCCAACTTTTTCCTATTATAGATAATAGAATACTGAATATTTTGAACATTCGCTAGGCACAGGGTTTTTATACTAAAAAGAAACTGCTAAAAACAAATTTAAGTAATTATTCAAAAGTCACTAAACTAACAAAAGTGATGGAGCTAGGAAGCTAAACAAATGCAGTCCATAAAACTGATGTTTTCAAATACTATACAATAAATGACTTAATACTGTCACTGATCATTCAATTTCTAAGCAATGCAGACATTACGTTCATTCCCTCCAGAATTTCATTACAGAACACATGGCTTGGACCTCTGTGTCTTAAACAGAACTATAGAAGAATTTTTGAGATTATAATAGAACTTTGCAACTGTAAAAGAATGTTAGTAAGGACTTCTAGTTACCTGACTGTTCATTTTCTATATCCACCAAAGGAAAGGCAATAGTACAAATACATACATATAATCTACAATTCCCAAACTTTTCACACCATTGCCAGTGGTCCAAAAGAAAGCATACTCCTTAAACAAACCAGCAAAGGTAATGAAAGAAAAGGAGAGTTAAAGATAAAAGGTCATTTGGGCCGGGCGAGGTGGCTCATGCCTGTTATCCCAGCACTTTGAGAGGCCGATTGCTTGGTATGGCAGGCACCTGTAGTTCCAGCTACGTGGAAGGCTGAGGCAAGAGAATCACTTAAGCCCAAGAGTTTGAGGTTGCTGTGAGCTACGATACTACAGCACTCTACCCAGGTCGACAAAGTGAAAATGTCTCAAAAAAAAAAAAAAAAAAAAAAAAGTTAATACTCTCTGAAGCAATATTTGTGGCGACTATCAGTCTCAAAGTTAACACTTGAATATACCAGTTATTGATTATATAGTATAAAGTATGGAGTGCCCTCTAGTGACTAAACAAGGGCATCATGAAATGCCACACTAGCTTTTCACAAAAATTTGGCACAGTATTATTTCCAGGATTTAACTAGTAAAGTGATGAATTAATCACTTAAGTTTTTTGTGCTATTGAAGACCATACTAAGTTATTTTCAGGCCTGTAATTTTCCTAGCTATTCACTTCCGACAGTACTCCTCAAACAACTCCAAGATGGCCTCTCCTTTCTCCACTTGACTGAAATAACTATGAGAATATCACTAACTTCCTAACTGTTAAGTCAACAAATACTTGTTTCTTTTATTTTTCCTTTTTTTTTTTTTTTTTTTTTTGAGACAGAGTCTCATTTTGTCACCCTCGGTAAAGTACCATGGCATCATCACAGCTCACAGCAACCTCAAACTCCTGGGCCAATGAGATCCTCTTATCTCAGTTTTCTATTTTAGTAGAGATAGGGTCTCGCTCCTGCTCAGGCTGGTCTCGAACTCCTGAGCTCAAGCAATCCACCTGCCTCAGCCTCCCAGAGCCACCTCATTTGGCCCTTAATTCTTGGTAGCATTTAAAAAGGCTTACTTCTATAAAACCTTTCTTCTCATTTTCCTTGCACCTTCTTAGCTTCTTCCCTTTGCCTTTCTCAGGGTCCTGCACTAGGCAAGTGTACTCTCTCTGTTCAGTGAGCAAAGGCTTTGTTTGACCTTGGCCAGGCTCAGTGGCTCACGCCTGTAATCCTAGCACTCTGGGAAGCCAAAGCAGATTGATTGCCTGTGCTCACCAGTTCCAGACCAGCTTTGGGGTGGGGGCCTATAGTTCCAGCTACTAGGGAGGCTGAGGCAACAGAATTGCTCGAGCCCAAGAGTTTGAGGTTGCTGTGAGCTGTGACACCAGAGTACTCTACAAAGGGCAATAAGCGAGACTCAGTCTCAAAAAAAAGAGGGGTCGGGGGTGATCTTAGAAGGCACAGTGAGGAAGTGGCCACTAGTTGTCTCATTAGCAAGGACATATCTAGAACAGCTGCCACAAATGCTTCTGCTATTCATAGCAATGGGCTACGCATTTAACAATGTATGGTGAAGCCCACAAATGGGTTTTTATTAGTGGAAGAATGGTCTGTTAATTAGAACAATGAGCATTAAAAAGTGGTTTTCTTTGGTGAAGCAGTGTATGACTGTATATGATAGACAATTGTGTATCACTTCACAACAGGGGTACATTCTGAGAATGCTTCATTAGGCAATTTCGTCCTTCTGCAAACTGTATACTTACCAAAGGTAGAGAGTATAGCCTACCATACACCTATGCTATATGGTATAGCCTACTGCTCCTAAACTATGATCCCATATAGCATGTTGTTATACTTAACACCATAGGCAAATGTTACACACTGGTAAGGATTTGTGTATCTAAACATAAAAACGGGAGTGTGAAACTACAGTATAAAAGATTACAAAGTGGCACACCTATACAGGAGGGCAGCTACTATGAATGGAGCTTGTGTAATGTACACTACTTCTAGACTTCATAAACATTGTCTGCATTACATTAAATTTATGTAAAAATATTTTGTCTTCAAATTAACCTTAGCTTACAGTAACCTTTTTACTTTACAAAGTTTTAATTCTTTTATCTTTCTCTTTTACAATAACACTTAGCTTAAAATGTGAACACACTGTATAGTTGTAAAAATATTCTTTCTTTATATCCTTATACTATGTGTATTAAGATTTTTCTATTTTTAAAACTTTTAAATTTACCTTATAAACTTTGTTTCTTAAAAACAAAGATACAAACACACACATTAGTCTAGACCTACATGTGAGTTAGGATCATTAATTTAACCAGCTTCAGTTTCCATATCTTGCTCCTTCAGAAGGTCTTCAAAGGCAGTAAGATACATGGAGCTGTCGTCTCCTATGATAATAATGCCTTCTTTGGAATACCTCCTAAAGCTGTTTTATAGCTAAGACATACATATACATACACACACACACATACACATATATATACATCTCACACACATAAAAGTAGTACACTCTAAAATAACAATAGAAAGCACAGTAAACATATAGACCAGTAACAATCACTTACTGTCATTACCAAGTGCTATGTCTGATTGCACATGTTATATTTCATAGGGCTGGCAGCACGGGCTTATCTAAGTATCGTCCAAAACACACACTGTGCTCTGATAATTACAACAGCTACCACATCACTAGTTGACAGGAATTTTCCAGCTGCATTATAATCTCATGGGACCACTATCATGTCAGTATGTGGTCTATTATGGGCCAAAATGTCATTATGTAATGCATGACTATATATATGAACCAGTTAATACTAATATTTAAAGACATGTGTCATGACTGCATTTTAAAAAGTGTAAAAATTCAGTGAGGCTCAAAAAGTTGAAGCTCAAGCCTGGATTCCTAACTAATGCTCCATACAGTCATCAATTTAGGAGAATTTCCCCTGTTATCCTGTGCCTACTGTAAAGGTAACTAGATTCTGTCACTGGAATGTCCCTCTGTCTCCCCTGAGGAGGTATTATTGAAAAAAACTGTTAGGACAGACCAGAAAATCATTAGGCTCATAGACCAGGTTGCATGCATGATTTTGTGTGCAAACTTTGTTTAAAAATTTGCTTTCCAATAACACTAAGGTTGTGAGGAAATACTTCCAAGGTAGTTTTCAATAGCTACTGTTAGCTACCGAAGGGCTCTAATGTGGAATGACTGGGTTCAGTTATCTCAGTTCATAAAACTTACTAATGCAAACATACCACTAGGAAACACATCAGTAAAAATTGATTGGCAACAGTTATTACAAAGTGTAATTACTTGGTTAGACCATAAAAAGCACAAATATCCATACTGTGGGTAATTCCTTTTTATTTATTTATTTTTTTAAGAGACAGAGTCTCACTTAGTCGCCCTTAGAGAGCCGTGGCATCACAGCTCACAGCAACCTCCAGCTCTTGGGATTAGGCCATTCTCTTGCCTCAGCCTCCCGAGTAGCTGGGACTATAAGCGCCCACCACACACTCGGCTATTTTTTTGTTGCAGTTTGGCTGGGGCCAGGTTTGAACCTGCCACCCTCGGTATATGGGGCCAGTGCCCTGCTCACTGAGCCACAGGCACCGCCCAACTGTGGCTCATTTTTATATGCCTCAGTCTACCCTGGAATAGAAGCAACCAAATTTTCTTCCACCTGCTGTTGTGAGGGAGAAAAAAAATCTATCTTAGTAAACCTTAAAAAGCTACTTGCCTATCATACCACCTCTCCTCCAAAAATTATGATGCCTCCAAATCCTTGCTCACTTCATACCATTGAGGATCAAAGCTGACTAAGTATAGGAAACTCAGATCTAGATCTCTCCCTGTCAATGAGGTATGGCTTTGAGAAGGTCATTTCGTTTTTCATCCCAATACTTCAACTTCTATAAAAAGCATGGAAACCGTACCAGTCACCAGCATCAGGAAGTCTTAAAAATCAATAAGTACTAGTAAATTTAAGTTAATCTTCAAACACTCAGAGCAGAAAATAAGACTGGTCTCTTTTTCTAGTGCTCTTTGATACCACCACATTGTTGTCTTATCTTTAAATTATTGGTTCAACAATTGGTAGTCAGTTAATACCCTAACAATAACTTTAATAAACTAGGGGGAAGTGACCATTACTTTGTATTAGGGTCAGAACACCTTGACTCTGATCAATATTCTGTAAGTTTTCTCTAGCCTTAAGACACTGATGTGTCTGTATGTTCTATATGATGGTGTCCCAGAAAATGTAATCCTATGCTTTAATAAATCAATCAAAGAATGGCAAACTCTTTCTCCTAAAAACTATGATGCTCCCACTGAGGGTTAAGGCATAGTTAAGGACAAGAGAAGAACAGAAGAAAAACATTTTAATAAGAAATTTCTCTTCCCTCCCCTATTCCTAACAAAATTAATCATCTAATTTCCAAAATACAAGTTAGAAATAAATTATATGTATATAACCTCACCAGAAAGACTGCTTTTCTATAATAAACTTATTCTAGGTACAGAGAATATGTGAATTTGCACAACTATAGTAAGTTTATTTATTTATTTATTTATTTATTTATTTATTTATTTATTAACAAAGTTTCACTGTTGCCCTGGGTAGAGTGGTGTGGCATCATAGCCCACGGAAACTTCAAACTCTTGGGCTCCAGTCATCTTCTTATTTCAGCCTCCCAGGCAGCTGGAACTACAGATGTACTTCACCCTGCCCAGCTAGGTTTTTCTATCATTAATAACAATGAGGTTTCACTCTAGCTCAGGCTGGTCTGGAACTCCTAACTTCAAGCAATCCACCCACTTCAGCCTCCCAGAGTGGTAGGATTACAGGCATGAGCCACCACACCCAGCTAGCCTATAATAAGTATATTTTAAAAGGGAACTTCAAGCAGAACACAAAAATCCTGAACATGATCAAATTCAGTACAAATGATGCTGAACACTGCCATTTCATGTGCTTCTTAAAAATCATTTCATTTCTGTTTGCCAAATGGTTTTAATTCCAATTAATTAAAAGAGCTTCACTTTGAAGATGTCATTTCCATAATACTTACTAAAGTGTATCTGGAGGACCAATAATAAGGACTTCCCATCGGTAGAGGTCATTGTCATCTATTAAACCTGCTGAAAAGCCTTCCACTGGATTTTTGTTGAGTTCTGTAAAAAAGAAGAGTTTGATCAGCACTTTTAAACGTATCATTTTTACCCAACAGATAAATTAATTATAGAACTTAAGCATAGATATCATAAGATCTAAACCATTACAAGGATATACTTT
Organism: Loris lydekkerianus; assembly: GCA_963574355.1. Classification (NCBI taxonomy): domain Eukaryota; kingdom Metazoa; phylum Chordata; class Mammalia; order Primates; family Lorisidae; genus Loris; species Loris lydekkerianus. Next base: position 87,338 of record CAUYPK010085448.1, on the reverse strand, counting down.
TCTAGGTAAAATGCCACCTGATGGCCAAAACATTTCCATTTCTATAGCATAAGGAAGCCATAGGTCAAGCAAACTATCCAGAAGACCAATTGCCTTCATACCATTGTGTCCAGCCAGGCTCTTACCATTCTAGACAGCCCTATAGAGATCTTTCAAGAGAGCTGGTTAAAATGCAGATATCCAGGCCCATAACTCAGACATTCTGGTTCAGCAAGAACTATAAATCAAATCAAGAATACTAATTCTCATGCTGTGGTCTTTAGGATATACTTTCAGCAATAACTTTTCATTGGAGTTTACTGAGCTTAACTTTCATTTATATTGTCATCTGTGTATCTATTTTACATGTTTCCTATAGTCAAGGGTCAGTCTACAGCTGTTGTTCTTACATGGTCCATCAAACTCCCAGCAGAAGGATAGCAGAGGCCCCATCTGTTCTACCTGTGTGTGTTGATCCTTCTGCCAGCCACAGCTTCCAGCACACAGAAGTAGCTAATGAAAACTTGCAAGGGCCTACAAGAAATGGCTGTGGTATTTTGTCAGGTTTTCTCTTCTAGAGAGAGTATTCTGATACAGAGAAAGGAAGACCAGAGTGGGGGACAAGAATAGAGGCAAGAGACTAGTGAGATGGGGGGTAAACAGCCCAAAGAGATCTTAGGGAGCAGGTAAGGAGGCGTTCAGAACCTGAACAGTTTCTAGAGATATATAGGGTTTAATAAAATTATCAAATGTTTTACCTACCAGAGGAGTTGAACATTGATTGGCTCAAGTTGGGAAATGGATACAAAGAACAGGCAAGAAGGGAGTGTGACTGAAAGGATATACTCTGAACAGGTAGGCAATTCTCCTATGACACCTGCCATCATCCTCAAAAAGCTCCATCTGATGATGAAAGTAAGTGTAACATAACTCAAGACTGCTATAGAAGACTGAACAAAGTATCTCTGTAATTGAGAAGATACTTTTTTGGGGGGGCGGGGGGGAGACAGAGCCTCAAGCCCTGGGTAGAGTGGTGCCGGGGCATCACAGCTCACAGCAAACTCTAACTCCTGGGCTTAAGCTATTCTCTTGCCTCAGCCTCCCAAGTAACTGGGACTACAGGTGCCCACCACAACTATTTTTTGGTTGTAGCTGTCATTGTTGTTTGGCAGGCCCAGGCTGGATTCCAACCCGCCAGCTCTGGTGTATGTGGCTGGTGCCTTAGCCCCTTAAGCTACAGGCACCGAGCAGAGAAGATAATTTTTCTGAGCAATCAGAGATGGTACCATTTCAACAACTAAGATTTAATACCCTAACACACCAGCAAAACATGGAGAAAGCCAACAGTGAATGTTTACATTTAAACATCAAGAAATTTACTCAAAATTTGAGGGGAGTTTTTTTATAAGTCTAATATTTTTACCTACTAGGCAAAATAGACTTTTATAAGTACTATAAAACAAAATTCAAAACAAAAGAAATTTATTTTTACTTTTTCTATAAGAGACAATAAGGTCTCACTATGTCACCCAGGCACTATTATAGCTCACTGTAACCTCTGCCAGCTCAGCACTCCAGATACATAGGACTACAAGCATATGCTACTACACCAGCTAATTTTTTATTTTATTTTATTTTTTATAGAAGCAGTGTGTTGCTATGTTGCCCAGGCTGGTCTCAAACCCCTAGTCTGGGCAGCACCTGTAGGTCAGTGGGTAGGGCGCCGGCCACATACACTGAGGCTAAACCCCGGGTTGAACACGGCCTGGGCTAGCTAAAACAACAATAACTGCAACCAAAAAATAGCTGGGGGTTGTGGCGGCCCCCTGTAGTCCCAGCTACTTGGGAGACTGAGGCAAGAGAATCGCTTAAGCCCAAGAGTTTGAGGTTGCTGTGAGCTATACTACCAAGGCACTCTACCAAGGGCGACCGCTTGAGACTCTGTCATAAAACAAAACAAAACAAAACAAAACAAAACAAAACAAAACAAACCCCTAGCCTCACATAATCATTAGTGCTGAGACCACAGGCATAAGATACCATGCCCTGCCTGCTGTTACTTTTTTTTTTATAGAGACAGAGTCTCACTTTATTGCCCTCCGTGGAGTGCTGTGGCGTCACACAGCTCACAGCAACCTCCAACTCCTGGGCCTAGGCGATTTTCTTCCCTCAGCCTCCCAAGTAGCTGGGACTACAGGCACCCACCACAATGTCCGGCTATTTCTTTGTTGCAGTTTGGCCGGGGCCAGGTTTGAACCTGCCAACCTCAGTATATGGGGCCGGCACCCTACCCACTGAGCCACAGGCACTGCCCGCCTATTTTTACTTTTAAATAACTATTCTTTAAAAAAAAAAAAAAAAAAAAAAAAGACAGAGACTCACTATGTCACTCTCAGTAGATGGCGTCACAGCTCACAGCACCCTCAAATTCTTGGGCTCAAGCGATTCTCTTGCCTCAATCTCCCAAGTAGCTGGGACTACAGGTGCCCGCCACAACACCCGGCTATTTTTTGTTGCAGCTGTCATTGTTTTTTAGCAGGCCTGGGCTGAGCTCAAACCCGCCAGCCTCAGTGTATGTGGCTGGCATCCTACTCACTGAGCTACAGGCGCCGAACCTATTCTAAAATATTTTTAAGAGCTATTGAACATACAAAGACATAAAACTAGGAATTACATTTTAATTAGTTATTTTGTTTATGCATTTATGAGCGCTAACTATGCGGCAGACCTACTAGAGAAGGAATGAAAGTCCTACTTGTCAGGCAGCACCTGTGGCTCAGTGAGTAGGGCGCCAGCCCCATATACCGAGGGTGGTGAGTTTGAACCTGTCCCTCGCCAAAATGCAACAAAAAAATAGCTGGATGTTGTGGTGGGCGCCTGTAGTTCCAGCTACTGGGGAGGCTGAGGCAAGAGAATTCTCTAAGCCCTAGAGCTGGAGGTTGCTGTGAGCTGTGATGCCACAGCACTCTACTGAGGGTGACAAAGTGAGACTGTCTCCAAAAAAAAAAAAAAAAAGTCTCACTTGTCAACTGAGGGATGGAGTGGAGCAGACAAATGTAATGTAGCAATTATTTTCTACCAGAGTTATCTCATTTCCAACCTTTTCTAGAAGTACACTACTGTATTACTCAGACCATTTTCTCCAACACTGAGTCTTGTGAAAGATTCTATATATCATTTATCCAGTATCACCCAGCTATTGCCTTTTCCATCAGAGGTTCAATATAGAGCTTCAAAAATGTAGGTAAGTAATCTTTAAATTTAGCATATATAGTCAAAACTAATCTTGAAATTTTCCTTAAACTTTCTAAAAAGTATATCATTATTTCTCACTGTTGTCTGTACACTTTAAGTTCTTAAAATCTTTTGCTCATGGCTCAGGGCCTTGGCTCAGGTGGCTAAGGCACCAGCCACATACACCAGAGCTGATGGGTTCAAATCCAGCCCGGGCCCACCAAACAACAGTGACAACTACAACCAATAAATAGCCGGGCGTTACAGCGGGCACCTGGGAGGCTGAGGCCAGAGAATGGTTTAGCCCAAGATTTTGAGGTTGCTGTGGGCAGTGACGCCACAGCACTCTACCAAGGGCAACAGCTTGAGACTCTGTCTCAAAATAAATAAATAAATAAAATAAAATAAAATAAACTTTTGCTCATTATTTCCATGTTTTTCTTCTACAGGCTTGAGTGCGTCCTTTGGTTATTCCACATAAGTAATGCAAAAGTTATATTGAACAATGTCGTACATCTCACATTTGTACATCTTTTGCTACTACTGTGGATTCTCTTAGGACTAAATGTGTCAAGACCTAGCGGTTTAATCAAACCTATAATGGCAGACCATTACCATACCTCATGAATGCGTCCTTCAAAGTTAAGCGCTATCCTCTTCCATGAGGTCTCTCTAAATAATTGATCAAACAATGTTCTTTTGACATCTGCTAAATTCCTATGAATTAATTATACTTTTAGCCTGTACTACTCCACATGGCACGTAACTATCATCAGCTCTTGATACCCAGAGAAGCAAAAAGGCAAGAAAAGAATGTTTAGTAAATGCTCCAACAATAGTACAGAAATCTGGGGAAACACAAAAGAAGGACACAAAACACAATCATGAAAAGTCAGCAAAGGCTTCTAAAAGAAAAGAAATAAGACAAAGAATTGGGAGGGCTGACTGAAGGAGGACTGGTTAATTAGTACAAACATAAAGTTTGATAGACAAGATAAAACCGAGTGTTTGCTAGATTAGAAGGGTGACTCTAGTTTATAAGAATATATTGGCCAGGCTTGGTGGGTGGCTCATACCTATAATCCCAGGACTCTGTGAGGCTGAGGCTGGAAGAATGCCTGAGCTTATGGGTTTAAGACCAGCCTGAGCTAGAGTGAGACCTCGTCTCTAAAAATAGCCAGACATTGTGGCAGGCGCGTGTAGTTCCAGCTACTTGGGAGGCTGAGGCAAGAGAATCGCTTGACCCCAAGAGTTTGAGGTTGTGGTGAGCTATAACACTATGGCATTCTATCCTGGGCAACAAAATGAGATTTGCCTCAAAAACAAAAACAAACAAACAAACAAAAAGAATATACTGTATATTTCAAGCACAAAAGATACTTACAGTAATAGATATCCCAATTATACTGATTTGATCTTTACAAAGTATATAAATGTACTAAAATATTACATGTACCCCCCAATATGCACACTATGTGTCAACAAAAAGAATTATAAAGAAAATATATTTTTTACAAAGACAAATAATTTGAGTAAAGGAGTGTTAGGTTTAGACAGAGCAGCATGTACAAAATCTTGAAATATGGAGATCAGTATATGACTAGAACTGAGGGTGGGGCAGTAGAAACTAGAATGTCAGAAGTTGGCCAACAAAGGGCCTTCGTAAGCCATTTAAGTCTGGACTACACCCAGAGAGCAATGTTAACCCTTGAAGGGTTGTTCTCTTTCTAAATCAAACAATAGGAAGACCTCATCAGATTTATAATAGCAAAACCCAATCTTACAGCACAGGTAGAATTGAATAAATAAGGCCTTGTTTGGTAAAGACAAAGAAACCCAGGAGGCACCTGTGGCTCAGTGAGTAGGGCACCGGCCCCATATATCAAGGGTAGGGAGTTCAAACCCGGCTCCGGCCAAACTGCAACAAAAAATAGCCGGGCACTGTGGTGGGCACCTATAGTCCCAGCTACTCCGGAGGCTGAGGCAAGAGAATTGCCTAAGCCCAAGAGCTTAGGGACACTTTGGCCACGGCACTCTACCGAGGGTGACAAAGTAAGACTCTGTCTCTTAAAAAAAAAGACAAAGAAACCAAAGAGAAAGTTATTACAGTAATCCTGAAAAGTGTACCACAAGTATCTGGTTAGTGAAATCAATACACAAAAATAGTGATATTTAGGTTTGGCGCCCGTAGAACAGTGGTTAAGGCGCCAGGCACATGCACTGAGGCTGGCGGGTTTGAACCCAGCCCAAGCCAGCTAAATGAAAATGACAACTGCAACAACAAACAAAAACAGCCAAGCGTTGTGGCAGGTGCCTGTAGTCCCAGCTACTTGGAAGGCTGAGGCAAGAGAAGAATCACTTAAGCCCAAGAGTCGGAGGATGCTGTGAGTTATGATGCTATGGCACTCTACCCAGGGCGACATAGTGAGACTCTGTCTCCAAAAAAAAAAATTTATTTAGAGGCCCGGAGCAATGGCTTACACCTGTAATCCTAGCACTTGGGAGGCTGAGGTGGGAGGATTGCCTGACCTCACAGGTTCGAGACCAGCCTGTGCCAGAGTGAGACCTTGTCTCTAAAAATAGCTGGGCACTGTGGCAGGTACCTGTAGTCCCAGCTACTGAGAGGCTGAGGCAAGAGAATCACCTGAGCCCAAGACTTTGAGGTTGCTGTGAGCTATGACACCATATCACTCTACTGAGAACAACCAAGTGAGACTCTGTCTCCAAAAAGGAAAAAAAAAAAAAAAAAAAGATATTTAGGAGATAGAAGCATTCAACCAAATGTGGTGATATAAGGATTAAAGCAGTAACTCAAAAATGATAAACAATCCCTCAAGAAGTTGAACAGAGTTAGCTTAAGACCCAACAATTCCACACTTAAAAAATGAAAACATCCTTTCACACAGGTTGTATGTGAATGTTTGTAGCAGCATTGGTTATAAAAGCCAAAAGGTAGAAACAACTCAAATGTCCATCAACAAATGAATAGTTAGACATATGCAATATATACATACAATAGAAAATTATTTGGCAATAAAAACAAAATACTGATACATGTCAGTATTTTGAATGAACTGGATGAACCTGGAAACTATGAGACATAAAGTTACATATGACTTCTTTTATACGATATATCCAGAGAAAGAGAAAGTTACGTAATTAGAGGTTACCAGTAGATAGAGGGAAGGAGAAATGAGGCATGATTACTTTTTAAGTACAGGACAGTGGTTAATGGGATGATAAAAAAAGTTTTGAAACTAGTAAGAGCTGGTGGTTGCACAACGCTTTGAATACACCAAATACCATCGAATAGTACACTCTACCTTGGTTGACTGTATGTAAATTTGACCTTAATTTTTAAAGTACAGGGGTGGGAATCAGTTCATGCACTGAAATGAGAAATATAAGAAGAGGTACTAGAGTTTGAGGGTTGGCATGATGACGGATTTAGTTTTAAAAGCCTATGGAGCATAAATACATTGTTTTTTAAAAAGAAATATTTGAACTAAAGACAGAGACTTGGAGGTTATCAGAATATGCTTGAATAAACGAAGAATAAACGAAGCCCTAAGATTGATGGCATCATCCGAGGATAATCCTAAGTATAAATTGCAAAGGATATAAATGAATGAATTCTAGAAAATACAACAGTTGGGGGTTTAAAAAATAGGGGGCTGTACAAGCAACTAAGAAAGGTAAGCCAGGGAAGAAAGAAGAAAACCTGAGGAAAATTTTATCAAAGCCCAAAGCAATGTACTTCAAGGAGAAGAGTACCTACCAATGATAAAAGCATACTGCTCAAGAAAGAAGTGGTTCAAAGCCTGCGAGGTAGCTAATACCTATGATCCTAGCACTTTGGGAGGCCGAGGCTGGTGGACTTCTTGAGCTCAGGAGTTTGAGACCAGACTGAGCAAGAGTGAGACCCTGTCTCTACTAAAAATAATAGGAAAACTAGACAGGCGTTGTGGCAGGTACCTATAGTCTCAGCTACTCGGAAGGCTTAGGCTAAGAGGATTTCTGGAGCCCAAGAGACTAAGGTTGCTGTGAGCTATGATGCCAAGGCACTCTATCAAGGGTGACAGGGAGGGAAAGGGGAAGGAAGGAGGTAGATTGGAGGGAGGGACAAAACGGAGGGAGGGAGAGAAAGGAGGAGGGAAGGGAGGGGCAGTCTAAATTCAGCATACTAGGTTCAGTAAAAAGGCAGCCTCGGCTGCCCTTGGCATAGCTAGTTTAAGAGTAGTGTGGTGAGGATGAATCCACACAGGCAACACTGAAATGTGGAAAAATCCAAGCAGAAAGTTTGATGGTGGGTAGAAAAGTGCAGTAGCCACAGGTAGATGAAATTCAATCAAGTTCCTTAAATGGAAAGGGCTGGAATATGTTAAAACATCATCACTGCATGATGTTGATATGGATACCTCATACTAAATTCAAATCCAGATGGATTACAGAAATAAACAAACAGACATAAAACCTAACTAAAAGAAAATATAGAATTATTATTTTTAAAACAACCTTGAGTGGAGGTAGCCTTCCTAAACAGGGCACAGAACCCAGCAAATTATATCACACAAAATATTCAGTACAGCAATAAAGTCTAAAAACAAATGACAAGAGTAGGAGAGAATATTTGCAACATTATAGTTAAAGTCTAGCAGGGCCAGGTGGCTCACACCTGTAAACCCATCACTCTGGGAGGCTGAGGCGGGCGGACTGTCTGAGTTGACAGGTTCGAGACCAACCTGAGCAAGAGTGAGACTGTGTCTCTGAAAGTAGCCGGGGATTGTGGCGGGCACCTGTAGTCTCAGCTACTGGAAAGGCTGAGGCAAGAGGATCACTTAAGCCCAAGAGTTGGAGGTTGCTGTGACCTACAATTCCACTGCACTCTACCGAGGGCAATAAAGTGGGACTCTGTCTCAAAAAAAAAGATAACCTCTTTTGTGAATGCTACCTGGAAACACAAGAGCTGGATAGAACTATAAAGATCTCTCTTTCCCACAAAAGTCAGGCACGCTAAAACACAAAATTTTAAAGTTCTAAAGTAGGCAAAACTAATCAATAGTATTAAAATTGAGACAATAATTATCACTTTTTTCTTCTTCTTTCTTGTTTAGGGGGAAGTAAGAGTAGCGTCTGGGAGGAGATCTGAAACGGCCTTCTGAAGTGCTGGTAATGGTATGTAGTACATAACATTTATACACTTGTCTGTGTATGTTATAGTTTGATTTTTTAAACTCAATAAATCTTAGTATCACATGATCGTTAAGTGGGAGTTATGCATGCATGCCATGAATCTGAAAACCACTGTGGGCCAGAGTGGTCTACAAACCATGAACAAAAAGGAAAATAAGACAAGGAAATACCCTTGACAGTAATGATTTGGATAAATACACGTAATGAGCAAACGTGTTGAGAATGAGACACAAAGAATGGACAGAGGACATGAAAAGTAAAAACCTTATACTCTTGGTATTATCAACATGGATTCATTCATGACATAGCTCTAAATATATTTCTTAGCCCTGTTTACTGATGACCAACCCACTAGCAATGAGCATCCCTAGTGCCCAGAATATGGTCTCCTGTATGTTTACCATTTAAAGGGACCTTGGCTCTTCAGAGAAATGATTAATTTCAGATTTAGAGCAAGAAATGTTTTAGACTTATCTCATACATACCAGATAAAAAGAAAACTATCAAATAATACTATCGTCTGGTTAAAAGGACTCAAAAGCCAACCTGAAAAGGCTCCTACTAGCCAAATATAGGACAATTAGAGTCTCGATAATGTTTAATAATCATAAAGGATTAAGACACAAATGTTGAAATCTATGTGTTTATAACTGTAATATCAAAAACTAGTTGGTCACATCACTACAGGATGTTAGTAAACCATTTTCTTATTTTGAAAACCAATTTATGAAAGCAAAAAAAATCAAACATTTAATTTTCTTTTCTATACAAATTATATTGTCAAGTAATCGAATTATTATTATTATATTTGATCAAATAGGGTTTCTTTCTATACACCCACTTTAAATAAGAAACAAAAAATGGAGAGTGTGGCTCAGAGCCTGTAGCTCAGTGAGTAGGGCACCGGCCACATACACCAGGGCTAGCAGGTTCGAGCCTGGCCCAGGCCTGCTGAACAACAATGACAACTGCAACCAAAAATAGCCAGGTGTTGTAGTAGTAGTCCTAGCTATTTGGGAGGCTGAGGCAAGAGAATCACTTAGGCTCAAGAGTTTGAGGTTGCTGTGAGCTACGATGCCACTGCATTCTACCAAGGGCAAGACATAATGACACTCGGAAGGAAAAGAGGAAGGGAGGGAGGGCGGGAGGGAGGGAAGGAAGGAGGGAGAAAGGGAGGGAGGGAAGTAAGGAAGAAAAAAATGGAGGGCAGTGCCCGTAGCTCAGTGGGTAGGGCACCAGCCACACACACCAAGGCTGGCAGGTTCAAACCTGGCCCAGGCCAGCTAAACAACAATGACAACTGGAACAAAAAATCAGCCAGACATTGTGGTGGGTGCCTGTAGTCCCAGCTACTTAGGAAGCTGAGGCAAGAAAAAGATATAAAACAAATAAAAATTAAAAAAAAAAGAAAGAAAAATCGAAATGTTGTCTTTTTGTCATATTCATCAAAGCAGTTTACAAGATAACCAGACAGTAAGTATCTCTTGACAAACCTGAACCTGTTCAAACTCCCAGATACAATAACCAACTTACAAAAATACAGAGAAATGTGTTTAAGGACATCCTTAGGACACAATTAGCAAAATCTACTCTGTGGGAATGCTAAAGGAAGTGGAATTTTAGCAAATATACTACAAGGAGAACAGAAGACAAAACTGCAGCTTTAAAAAATGCAGACATTTTAAGTATATGACATTTATGAGAAAAAGGAAAATTTGAAGACTAAATAGGTATTAGATAATTTTAAGAAATTATTAACATTTTAACATGATATTGTGCTGGAGGTTTTTCTGCCATTTTTAGGGATACATACCAAAAAGTTTATATCCAAATGATCATGTTTGGGATGTGCTAGCTTCACAATCTTAAGGAAGAGGGACAGAGAGAGATGAAACAAGAGTGGCCACAACCTACTAACTGTTGAGGCTACGTGAAGACAGACAGGCTCATTATCTCAATCTGTCTACTTGGTATTATTATATGCTTAATGTTTTTCTCAATAGAAGTTTTTTTTTTTTTTTGAGACAGAGTCTCACTATGTCACCCTCAGTAGAATGCCCTAGCGTCACAGCTCACAGCAACCTCCAACTCTTAAGCGATTCTCTTGCCTCAGTCTCCCAAGTAGCTGGGACTACAGGCCCCTGCCACAATGCCTGGTTATTTTTTTGTTGTTGCCATTGTCATTGTTGTTTAGCCGGCCTGGGCTGGGTTTGAACCCACCAGCCTCGGTGTATGTGGCTGGCACCATAACTACTGTGCTATGGGTCCCAAGCCAATAATAAAAGTTATTTAACTCTGAAAAGGTTTCATATAATCTGAAATTGTTTTTCAGTATTCCACCCATCATTACATGAGAAGATAAACCTACACTGAGCCTCCGCAAAATATGAAGACTCAGAATAACAATATTCAAAGACCCAAGTACATGTCATCTTATATTTGACTATTAAGGAAGTAAGTTACTTTATAAATACATTATGCCAGTACTAATCACTGACTAAGTCTTACTGCTACAAAGTCAAATACAAACCTAGGTTTATAGTCTAGTACTGATTTTCCCCTGTGTCTCAATGGTTATGCAGCGATTCTCAATCTGTGGGCCACAACCCTCAGGAACTCTTAATTAAAGGTCCGCAGCATTAGGAAGGCTGAGAACCACTGGGTTATAGTTTCCTGCTTTAGAGAATATGCGTTCTTATCAAGTTTATTTATATAACACACAGTTGGCTGCAAGGTGAGTTTCCGGGAAATGACTATTTTTACTATAGCTTTGAACTCTTAAAATCAAGTATTCAGTTGGTTTGTCAAAATAACTGACTTTATTTTAAGAGAAATAAATTGCCATATTACCTTAAAACATAAAAACTAACAGGGTAGCGCCTGTGGCTCAAAGGAGTAGGGCACCAGCCCCATATGCCGGAGGTGGCAGGTTCAAACCCAGCCCCGGCCATAAACTGCAAAGAAAAAAAACATAAAAACTAACTTACATAAGCCTAGTCACTGACAAAACATTTCTTTTTTTTTACCCTTCCAATGACTAATCAGTATTGAAAAAAAGTAATCACCAGACAATTGCAAAAGTTCATTTTATTTCCAGCTGAGCAAGAGCAAGACCTCACCTCTAAACAAAATAGTCAGGAGCTGTGGTGGATGCCTATAGCCCCCAGCTACTTGGGAAGCTGAGCCAAGAGGATCACTTGAGCCCAAGAGTTTGAGACTGCTGTGAACTACGTCACCATGGCACTCTACCAAGGGTGACAAAGTAAGACTCTGCCTCGAAAAAAAAAAAAGTTCATTTTATTTTCTCTATAGATTCTAAGATTTATCGATTTAATCCTTTTTACAGATTCTGGTCAATCTTTAAAGCTTTGCTTAAAATAATATTTTTCTGGCAGATCTCCTAATCAAAAACAATTTCAGATAAATTTATTTAACTATGCTTCAAAAGCATAAGGAAAATGAAAGAGATAAGCAGAAGGGGTCAGAGATCCTATCTTACAAAGATTTTGTCAATAGCTTCCAAAAGAATTTGCTTAGAATTCTGAACCACATTCCTAAAATAACATCCTGCTTAAGGACATTCTGCAACCAGCAATGTGTCACCTTGCTTATATCTTCTTCAAACACTTATCTAAGGGTTCTTCAATATTAAATTCTACGTACATTGTCGCTTGTACTTAAATACAGTAGCATCACCTTACATCTCTGCCAAGATCTGCTGCAGTGGGAAGTCCCCACAGTATAGAAACTATTATGCCCTAACACTATAAAACATCAACTACTTCAATCTCGTCTTTAGAAATAAATCTGACAAAGACCAAGATATTTGGGGACTTCTGAATGCCACGTCACAATAGAAAATTAGGGCACAAAGTGTAGCATTATGTCAATCAAACCTGGATTTGAAACTCATCTCTCTCACTAGCCTTGTCAACTTACAGCCATTTCTTTTTGTTTTTTATTCTAATTTTCCTCATCTGTAAACTATCAAAATACCCATGGTAATGTTGCAACACAGAAGACTGTCCCATTTTAGGGTGTAGTAAATGTTAGTTAACCATTTGGATATAAAAGGAATACAGTCAATGTTCTTTAGAATCTTGATATCAAGTCCATAACTTGAATACTTTTGGGAAATACTACCCACCTCCAGCTATCTATTTCTAGTAGGAACTGCAAAACAAGCTCCTCAACATACCTAGGCTATAGGAAAGAGTGAAAGAGGTCTTCCAGAGGGTTTTCCAAATTAGAATTAAGGAAGGAAGGGATCCCAGTCCATGGAAGCTGGACTATGTAAGTCTGTCAATGGCCACAGTTCAAATCTCAGAGAGAGATAGAGCTGACGTGAGAAAATGAAATAGCCAACAGGAAGAGAAGTCTGAACATAATGTTTGGTACCAATCCTGTCCTTCTATAAATGTGGTTAAGAGCTAAATTTCCTTTTTGTCTAAACTCATTTTAGTTTAATTTCTGTCACTTTCAATTAAAAATGTCTTCTTGGTTCAGAGAGCCATATTTTTAAGTTTACATCCCAATTGGTCTCTTATCAGTTTCTCCTCTAGTACCAGAGAGCAGTGGTTTTCAACTTACCTTTTATTTTCAATTACATGACACTGGGGAAACAAGTGATTCTCAGCCAGGGAGGGCAGGGATATGATCACCCCAAGGGTGGTCAAGCACAGGAGAGGAGGAATGATTCCTACAGCCACCATCTGAGTTTAAGAATCATGGATCACTTTACTTCATCCTAGTTTTTCCTATATATTACTTAAATTAAGGCTCCTCTGTGTAAATTTTTCAAGCATTGGTTTCCTTTTACTTACTATCTAATTGCTCTTATCTCCCTATGTACTTACTTGTGCACAACAAAGCTAGGTAAGTTACTGTACTTCATGTACCGGTACCTGCTCCCGTGGTGAGTTGACATCTCCCTTGTCTCTCTTATCACCAACTGCATGAATATCTCATACTCAGAAGTTTCCTAACATAGTGTTGAGGTTCCTGGCTCTCCACTCTAATTCATTTCAAGTTCATTTCAACCACTTAACAGATGTAAAAAGCCAGGAAGACATCAGACAACAGTCTGAAGGAAATTACAGAAACACAATTTTTTTTTTTTTGAGACAAGAGTCTCACTTCGTCACCCTTGGTAAGAGTGCCATTGCATCATAGCTCACAGCTACTGCAATCTCTTGGGCTTAAGCAAATCTCTTGCCTCAGACTCCCAAGTAGCTAGGACTACAGGTGCCCACCACAACACTTGGCTATTTTTAGAAACAAGGTCTAGCTCTGCCTCAGGCTGTGAGCTCAGGCATGAGCCACCGACAATTTTTTTTTTTTCTTGAGACAAGAGTCTTACTCTATTGCCCAAGCAAGAGTGCTATGGCCTCTGTCTACCTCACAGTAACCTCAAACTCCTTGGGTTCAAGCAATCCTACTACCTTAGCCTCCAGAGTAGCTGGGACTACGGGAGCCCACCACCAACACCTGGCTTTTTTTTTGATTTTTAGTAGAGCTGGGGTCTCACTCTTACTCAGGCTGGTCTGAAATTCCTGATCAAAGGATCCTCCCATCTCAGTCTCCTAGAGTGCTAGGATTACAGGTGTATGTCACCATGTTTAGCTAGAAACATGATTTTTAAAGAAGGCCTGAAAAAAGACATTATAAAGCAATGGCAGGCCTTAAAGGTAAGCAAGAAAACAAACATAAAACAACTAAAAACAAATATTGGTCATAACATTAAAGAAATTGTACCTCAAATGAAAAGATAAAAAATTATAGTTATAAAGGGTAAAAATAATAGAAAAACGAGATTTACCTAAGTTAAATCAGTATTCCTAAAGAGATTGAAATATTAAAATGTCACAAATAAAATACTTAGAACATTCTATAATTAGATGTGCATAATGAAAACATACTTCACAAATCAAGAAAAAAATAATATTGAATAAACAAAACATCCGTCAAATGGACAGTACTGAATTTAAACATTAAATGGTATCCTGGGCATTTAAAAAAGGGAAAAAAAGCATGGTAACTATACATGACTGCGTAGAATTAAGTTAGCCTCATTTTTTCTCACAATACTCAGATAGGTAACTGTGATGTGAATAACTACAGAATTCTGAGGGGAAGTGTGATACAAATGAGAAATCTAAAGAAGAAGTCAAAATGGGCTGGCAATAAACATTCACAAGTACCATGAACCTAATAAGTCAGTCAGTCAGGTGCAGTAGTGCACACCTGTGGTTCCAACTACTAGGGAGACTGAAGGAAGAAGATGGCTTGAGCCCGGGAGTTCCAGGCTGCGGTGCACTATGATTGCACCTGTAAATAGCCACTGCACTTTAGCCTGGGCAACACAGCAAGACCTTCATATCAACAACAAATAAAAATTTAAAATTTCTGAAAAGTCCCCAATTTGTCTTATCCACTTAAATTTTCATTTTTTTTTGCTAAACAGATGTTTAAGCAATATCAAGTTTTTTGTTTGTTTTTGAGAAAGAGCCTCAAGCTGTCGCTCTGGGTAGAGTGCTATGACAACACAGCTCACAGCAACCTCAAACTCCTGGGCTCAAACGATTCTCCTGCCTCCGCCTCCCAAGTAGCTGGGACTACAGGTGCTCACCACAACACCCGGCTGTTTTTTGGTTGCAGCCGTCATTGTAGTTTGGCGGGCTGGGCTGGATTTGAACCCGCCAGCTCAGGTGTATGTGGATGGTGCTGAGCCGCAATATCAACTTTTTAGTAAAGACAACCTCCTTTGTGGCTTCCTGGTTTGTCATGCTTAGAAAAGCTTCTCTCAACTCCAGACTAAAATATTCATGATTGCTGTCTTCTAATGATCTTATCTGTTTCACTATGGTCAGCTCTACCACAGATCTATTTAAGGAATACATTCACACATGGACAGTGTCTCACCTAGTACTTAGTATATCAAGCTCTTTGATGATCTTTACTAACTTTGCTTTTGCCTTTAAGAGACAAGAGTTTTAATTTGTTGCCCAGAATAGAGTTCTCTAGTGTCATAGCTCACAGCAACCTCAAATTCTCAGGTCCAAGAGATCCTCTTGCCTCATTCAGCCTTCCAAGCAGTTGGGACTACAAGCTAGTTTTAGAGACAGGTTTCTCTCACTCTTGCTCAGGTTAGTCCTGAACTCTTAATGAGGTCAAGCAATCCACCCTCCTCAGCCTCCCAGAGTGCTAGGATTATAGGTGTGAGCCACCATGCCTGGGCCTCCACTAGCTTTTCATTGCATCAATGGCTGTGATAAAGGAAACCACACCCAGTAACTAATGTCACCAGATGAAAGGTAGGATTGCACATTCAATGAACCATGTCATGTACCCTTACCTTCAGTGTCTTCCCTACCTCATCTCCTTATAAAATCTAAGTTGCAGAGTTACAGAACCATGGAGGACCCAGGGCCAAATGCATCTAATATTTACAAAGTTGGTAGCCAACTATCACACTATATATATACTTTTGGAGACAGAGTCTCTCTCTATCACCCTGGGGTTTAAGTGTCATGGTGTCATAGCTCACAGCAACCTGACTCCTGGGCTCAAGAGATCCTCTTGCCTTAGCCTCTTCCAGAACTGGGACTACAGGTACCCGCCACAAAGCCTGGCTAGATTTGTTTTTGGTTTTTAGTAGAGACAGGGTCTCCCCCTTCCTCAGGCTGGTCTTTAACTCCTGAGTTCAAGCAATCCACCTGCCTTGGCCTCCAAGAGTGCTAGGATTACAGGCGTGAGCCACCACGCCCAGCCTATCACATTCTATAAATTTGACATCCAACATGGAAAAATAAGTTGTCTGTCACAATATCAAAGTAATTTTAATTCTGCAAACTTAGAGAACGTCAAAAATTGCCAATGCCAACTATCTGTCATGTGCTCGTGGCAGGAAAAGTTCTCAATTAGCAATAATTACACCACAAATAAACCTCATTGGCTATGATACTACCACTGTGCAAAACTGTTATAAAAGTTTTGTGTAACTTGGTAGGTATCTTATTTGACCTTAAATAGTTGTTACACCAAGTCCTATGCTAATAATAACAAATCATAAATGAACTCTGTACCAAATATACTAAAGCAAAAAACTGCCTTCTTACCAAATCTCTTGCTGTGTCCTTACTCTTTCACATTAAAAAAAAAGAAGGCTTGGTGCCTGTAGCTCAGCAGCTAAGACACCAACCACATACTCCAGAGCTAGCGGGTTCGAATCCAGCCCGGGCCTGCCAAACAACAATGACAGCTACAACCAAAAAACGGCCGGGCTTTGTGGTGGGCGTCTGTAGTCTCAGCTACTTGGGAGGCTGAGGCAAGAGAATCACTTGAGCCCAGGAGTTGAAGGTTGCTGTGAGCTGTGATGCCACAGCACTCTACCCAGGGCAATAGCTTGAGCCTCTGTCTCACAAAAAAAAAAAAAGAAAGAAAAAGAAAAATTATATTGATCATTATATAATCAAACCGAACCACCAGCTTGTTCAAATTTAGTTTTTAATTACCAATGCACATTTTCCAGAAACTATTCCGATTCATATCTATCCTGTGCTTGCTTTAACTTTAGGCAGAAGTCCTTTGTTCTTGGAAAGTCCTGCTTTCACTCCAAGCAGGAGATCCTTTCTTCCTCTTTCTCCTAGTCTTCTTCATTGATAAAGAACAGGTAAGCAAAATGGTTTTAAAATTCTTTTTGGGGGCCAGAGTGTAGTCCTAGTACTCTGCGGGGCCAAGGCAAGTGTACTGCTTGAGCTCACGGGTTAGAGACCAGACGGACTAAGAGTGAGACCTCCATCTCTACTAAAACTATAAAAAAAACAAGGCAAGAGGATCACTTGAGCCCAAGAGTTGGAGGTTGCTGTGAGCTATGATGACACCATGGTACTTACCCAAGGCAACAGCTTGAGACTGTCCCAAAAATAAAAATTCTTTTTGTAAACTTAATGAAATCCATCCCTAGGTTTAAAATATTTCACTATTACCTGCTAATTATCTATTTAATTCACTACTTATGGCTGTTTTAAATTCACTACATCTAGCTATAAATAACAGTCTGTATTATAATCAAGTAGGTAAAAATACTAGCTATTCTGTTAGTAACATTGAGCTTTATTTTATATGCTAATTATAATTCAGTAACAAGCAATTTGTCAATTTCCTGTTTTGAGACTTTTTCCTAATTCATTTATTAGATAAAACTACCAATTTTTAAATTTTCTATTCAGATACCAAAATTAGCTCTTATTTCTAACTTTTACTTGATTCTCCTAGATTCTTAGGTAGATAATCATTCAGTAGCTCATTATTTAGTTACTAAGTGCCTTGCTTGTCTTATTCTCCTGCACTAGCTAAATTACAGCAGTTCTCAACCTGTGGGTCGCGACCCACAGGAACTATATTAAAGGGCCGCGGCATCAGGAAGGTTGAGAACCACTGAGTTAGAACATCAACAAAAAGTATGAACAACAATAGTGCTATCTATCATTTTATTATTCCTGACTCTTAAAAGAAATCTGGTTTGCTTAATTATATATGTATGTATGTATGTGTGTGTGTGTGTGTGTGTGTGTATATATATATATATATATATATATATTCTATATAATTCATTCTTTTCCTAGGGTTTTAAGTTAGGTTTTGTTTTTTTCTTCTTAAAGGTCAAAAATGAAAGTTGAGGGCAGCATCTGTGTCTCAGTGAGTAGGGTGCCAACCCCATATACCAAGGGTGGTAGGTTCAAACCCAGCCCTGGCCAAACTGCAACAACAGCAAATAAATAGCCGGGCGTTATGATGGGTACCTATATTCCCAGCTACTGGGGAAGCTGAGGCAAGAGAATCGCCTAAGCCCAAGAGCTAGAGGTTGCTGTGAGCTGTGACGCCATAGCACTCTACTGAGGGTGACAAAGTGAGACTCTGTCTCTCTTAAAAAAAAAAAAAAAAGCTGACTTTTTAAAAGCCCTTTTGCCATAAATATTTTTTTCTTCTATACCTAATTTGTTGAGATGTATATATTTTTTGAGATGTATAATTGATCCACAATCATGGGATCAGTACTTCTTCAATGTATAATAGTAGTAGTAGCAGTAGTAGAAGAAATAATGTACGTATTTATTCACCATTCCTAAATAGAATCCCATTGGTCATTTGCTATTTTTTTGGTTTAAACTTGCTGAGATTTTACTATGGATTTTGCCACCAACACTGGGATTGTTCTAGACAGAGCACTTCATGGTATCAAGGTTTATTTGTTTGGTTTTTTGGAGACAGATTCTCGCTTTGTTGCCCTCAGTATAGTGCCATGGCATCATAGATCACAGCAACCTCAAATTCTTGGGCTCAAGCCATCCTCTTGCTTCAGCCTCCTGAGTAGCTGGGACTATAGGGACCCACTACAACACCCAGCTAATTTTAGAGATAGGGTCTTGTTCTTGCGCAAGCTGGTCTCAAACTCCTGAGCTCAGGCAATCCACCTGCCTTGGCCTCCCAGAGTACTAGGATTACAGCCATGAGCCACTATGCCCAGGCTCCTGATCTATTTTTTGTAACCAATTCATAAACCAATCTCTCCCTTCCCAATTAACTTTTTTTTTCTTTTTTTACTATGCTGCCTTCTTACTCCACTGCCATTTAGACTTCTTAAAGGGATTTTTTTGAGAGAGAGAGAAAGAGTTTTTTGAGACAGAGTCTCAAGCTGTCGCCCTGGGTAGAGTGCCATGGCATCACAGCTTACAGCAACCTCAAACTTTTGGGCATAAGCGATTCTCTTGCCTCAACCTCCCAAGCAGCTGGGACTATAGGCACCCACCACAATGCCCGGCTATTTTTTTCTTGTTGCAGCTGTCGTTGTTTTAGCTGGTCCGGGCCGGGTTCGAACCCGACAGCCTCAGTGTATGTGGCCGGCGCCCTACCCACTAAGCTAGGGGCACTGCCAAAAATGCTTTCTTAAACATTTATAATATGTTCCTACTTATAGTCTAAAATGTCAGAAAAGTTCTCTTAGCCTAGACCCAAATGTTAATTTTTCCTCCAAAAGGACAAAACTCCCCACCAGCAAAAGTTCCTAATGGAATTATGCCAAACAGTGAGAAATTCCCTGGTGATATTCCATGACTCATTAGGAGAAAGCTTAAGTATCATGCCCCTTGAGTGGAAAGACTAGTTTAGCCAGATTACCCAGAACAATGAGTTAAACATCTCATATGCCTACGAAGCTTTACATGTTATAAGGTACTTTTGTGAGGTGTTTAATAGCACAAGTCAACAGGTCATACTTGGAAGCAGCAACAATACAAAGTCTACATGATGACAATGGATTTTCAACACAAGCCAAAGGCCAGTATTTCTAAAACAACTTCTGTCAAGCTTCTTCCATGCCACCCACCCTCCAAATTCAAAGCTATCTTCAAAATTTCCAGTTTTATCTGATTCTAGGAATAAGAAACATTATTCTCAGTATTAAAGAAATGGAACAAAACATAGGAAAATGTAATTAATCAGACAAAAAATAAAAGTTCTATATGTCAAAGCAGACAGAATCTTAAAAGGCAAAGAATTACTCTTACAAACCTTTAAAACAACACATGCTGGCTGGGCGAGGTGGCTCATGCCTGTAATCTTAACACTCTGGGAGGCTGAGGTGGATGGATCACCTGAGCTCAGGAGTTCAAGACCTGCCTGAGCAAGAGCAAGACCCCTATCTCAGCCAGGCGTTGTGGTAGGCACCTGTTATCTCAGCTACTTAGGAGGCTGAGGCAAGAGAATCCCTTGTGCCCAAGAGTTTTGAAGTCGCTGTGAGCTATGACACCACTGGGGACAATAGCAACAAAGAATCTCAAAACAAACAAACAATAACAACCCCCTCCCAAAAAAACCCCAAAACAAAACATGGAGTTTGCTAAAAAAAAAAAAAAAAAAAAAAAACTACAAGGTGTTCAACTTTCTTGGTAACTTTTGAAATAAAATTATTTTATTTTTAACCTAGCATAATCAAACATTTTTTAAAAGTTCCTGATAGTTTTAAAGACATAGTAAAAATTGGCATTTTTATGCAATGATAGTGAAAATGCAGATTAGCAAAGCCTTTCTAGAACGTAATTAGTAATATCTATTAAGAATCTCAAAATGTTTGTTTTCTTAGACTCACCAATGACCATTCCTACAAATTTATCCTTAAAGAAATAATCAAAATTAATGTATAATTTTTTTCATTGTGAAAAGCAACAGAAGCATTAGTTATTTAAATAACAACCTAAAAGTCAAAATGTGGGGAATATTATAGTATAAGCATATGAAAAAATGTTATTTATGTTAAAATACTTAAGAAGGAGAATGTCAGGGGGAGAGATTTATAATTTTTTAAGATAAAACATTCTGGCTCAGTGCCTGTGGCTCAAGCGGCTAAGGCGTCAGCCACATACACTTGAACTGGCAGGTTTCAATCCAGTCTGGGACCGCCAAACAACAATGACGGCTGCAACCAAAACAATAGCCGGGTGTTGTGGCCTGGCGCCTGCAGTCCCAGCTACTTGGAAGGCAGAGGCAGGAGAATCGCTTGAGCCCAGAATCTTGAGATTGCTGTGAGCTGTGATACCACAGCACTCTACCCAGGGTGACAGCTTGAGGCTCTGTCTCAAAAAATAAATAAATAAATAAATAAATAAATAAAAATAAAACATTCTAAAACAGGGTGAGGTGGCTCACACCTGTAATCCCAGCACTCTGGGAGACTGAGACGGGAGGATCACCTGAGTTCACAAGTTCAAGACCAGCCTGACCAAGAGCAAGACTCGATCTGTAAAAATAGCCAGGCATTGTGGCGCTTATACTCTCAGCTACTCAGGAGGCTGAGGAAAGCAGATCACTTGAGCCCAAGTGTCTGAGTTTGCTGTGAGCTATGATGCCACCGCACTCTACGGAGGGTAACAAAGACTCTGTCTAAAAAAAAAAAAGATAAAATATTCTAAATATCTGACTTTTAAAAAACACATACCTGCACCTGTAGCTCAAGCAGCTAAGGCACCAGCCACATACATACACCAGAGGTGGCAAGTTCGAATCCAGTCTGGGCCTGCCAAACAACGACAACTACAACCAAGAAACAGCCAGGCACTGTGGCGGGTGCCTATAGTACCAGCTACTTGGGAGGCTTAAGAGAATCGCTTAAGCAGAGGAGTTGGAGGTGACAGCTTGAGACTCTGTCTCAAAAAAACAACAACAAACAAACAAACAAAAAAACTATATACTATACATATTTTTAATAACAACAACAACAAACTTTGGCCTGATCCTTTCAGTTCAAGGTGCGAGTATATAAGCTTGTGTTTATCTCTTCTTCCTCCTAAGGACCTAAATTTTTCTTAAGAACTGTTAAAATTATTTTAATTAAAAATATTTATTAAAAAGACCAGGTGGATTGCTCATGGTTCTGAAGGATGAAAACAGATGGAAGAACGTGAACTGAGTGAGCAGAGCGGAGGGAGCGGAAGAGCAGAATACTCACAGAGGGGCTGCGGCGAAGAAGGAAGGCTAATCTTCTGGGCAGAACCCCAGAGAGGCACCAGCTCAGTGACCGTCGTACGAGGAAGGTCAGTAGTGAGAAGTGGGACTGAAAACATCTGTCATAGCAAGAAGTCAACAGAGAATGTCTAAAGTTGATGAACCAAAAAATAAACACTATAAGCATATTATTTAAGAAGCATGGTGTTATGTACCCAGGAGATATGAACCAAAGAGGTTTTCAAAAGCAGTTGCCTCTGGGGAGCAGGGCTCTTTCTTTAATAATGGCCTCTTGAATTACTATTCGATTATTTAAGGTTTTTAAACTAAGTATATACAGAATATTGATTTTTAAGTTTTTATTCCTTATTTTACACTTTGTTCATTTTCCTTTAATACATAACCCTAAGTTTTACTTCTTTCCCACCACATCACAGACCACAGTAATATTTCTCAATTGTAACTCATAAAAGTCATGAAACAGATCTAGTGGGACACAACCAAGCATTTCTTTTTCCCAACTGAGAAGAAAATTTAAATATGAGTATTGTTGGTAGGGCTTTCATTTTAACTATGAAGTTTTACACTTAAAGAGTATGTGTATGCATATATACACACACCAGGATTCTGTGTAAAATATCTTCCTTACTGCATCTATTCTTAACCTTGCAGCCAGAAGTAACCCTATCAAAAAGTGATTTCAGCTCCTGTTACTACCCCGTGGCTTTCCATTCTCTATTCAGAGTAATGGCCTGTGTGGTAGCCTACAAGGCTCATCAGAATAACCCAGCAGATCTCTCCAACCTTCTATTTCAGGGCCTCTGCTAACTTCTCTCCCTGTCCTCTTCCTCCAACATTCAAGTTTGTCCCACTTCAGGGCTTATATGCTTGCTGTACCCTCTTCATGATTCACTCCCTCCCCTAACTTGATAGTATGATCAAATGTCACCCTACTTCAAATTATAACCCCTATATCCTTTTTTTTTTATATAACCCCTATATCCTAACCCACTTATTTTATACCCTTTCTCCATTTTATTTTCCATATAGCAGTCTACAACTTTTTGTAGCAAGGAATGCCTGTGTCTCGGCCAGGATTTTTTTTAAAGAAAGAAAAAACTCTTGGGAGAACCTGTTCCTTAAACAGCTAAGACTTTAAAATGTAAAATCTTATACCTTTTCTTGTCACAGTGAAAATCTCAACTTCAATAACCACAAATTGTATACATTCATAATTTTCACTATTTCTTGCGATCTTTGAAGATCAGAGGCACATCAACTGACATCCTTCATTTCTTCAGACTAAAACAAAGAATTAATTGGCATACAAGAGAAAAATCACACAGCAGGTCTTTTATTGTGGCACACATGCAGCATGTGTCACTCATGATTTCACTGAATTTTTTCTAGTCTACATTATAACTCATTAAATGAAAATATCTTCAATAAATGTCTAATGATTTATTTATTTTTATTTTATTTTATTTTTTGCAGTTTTTGGCTGGGGCCAGGGTTTTTTTGTTTTTTTGTTGTTGTTGTTTGTTTGTTTGTTTGTTTTAATTTTTTGCAGTTTTTGGCCGGGGCCAGGTTTGAACCCGCCATCTCCGGTATATGGGGCCAGCACCCTACTCCTTTGAGCCACAGGCGCTGCACTCCAATGATTTATTTTTGAGACAGTCTCACTTTGTCACCCTCGGTAGAGTGCTGTGGTGTCATAGTTCACAGAAACCTCAAACTCTTGGGTTCAAGCAATTCTCTTGCCTCAGCCTCCCAAGTAGCTGGGACTAGAGGCATCCACCACAACTCCTGGCGATTTTTCTTTTTTTTTTTTAAGAGACGGAGGGCTCCCTCTGTCTAAAGCTGGTCTCCAACCTGTAAGTTCAGGCAATTCACCAGCCTCAACCTCCCACAGTGCTAGGATTATAGGTATGAGCCACCACCCCCGGCCCAAATGTCCAATGATTAACATGGAAAAAGTCATTGACTAGAAGGCTGAGGTGGATGAATTGCTTGAGCTCAGGTGTTCAAGCAAAGAGAATGGATGTTAATCTCTACTAAAAATAGAAAAACCAGCTGGGTGCTGTGGCAGACGCCCATAGTCCCAGCTACTTGGGAGGCTGAGGCAAGAGGATAGCTTGAGCCTAAGAGTTTGAGGTTGCTGTAAACTACCATCACACCACTGTACTCTTACCCGAGTGAGACACTGCCTCAAAACAAAAAAAAGTCACTGAGTACTTCTCCCTCATACACAAAAGGATACATGGAAAAAAACCTAATCTCTACCATGCACAAATTTAATCAACTGCAAAAGAAATATCTATAAGCCTACAAATGAATAATGACTTTTCTATTTCCTACTATTAATGAGACACAACATCTAACAACACAATTCATAAAAACCATTTTACTAATCACTTGTGTTGTGTTCTTAGAAAATAGAAATTAGCTGCTCGGCAACTAATCTTAACCCATCTTCTCAAAAACAATGTTTACCTGTTTTTGCCACAAAACTTAAGGGCTTCTTTTAAGGGAGAAAAATAAATGAGACAAGTTGAAAGGGCAGCTTACAGACTTAAGTAAATAAAACTGAATAAAGTACTGAAGCCACTGGCAAAATGAAAACCACATTATATACAAGAAGTATAGAATTGATATTGATGAAAAAATTATGAAATTAAAGATAACCTCAAAAAATTACACAGAACACAGCAAAAAGGAAAAAAGGAAACATTTATAAAATAATGAAAGACAAGAAATGAAGATGAACAATCAAAAGCGATGCTTCTTGGGGAAAGAAAACTAAAAATGAAAGCATATTAAAAGACACATAAGAAATATTCCTAGCCAGGTGTGGTGCCTATAATCCCAAGTATTCAGGAGGCTGAGGCAGAAGGGTGGCTAGAGCCCAGGAATCTGAGGTTGCTGTGAGGTGGCTGAGACAATGGCGCTCTAGCCCAGGCAACACAACAAGGTAGTCTTTTTAAAAAAAAAAAAAAAGGGGGGGGAGGGAGAAAGAAAAAATATTCCTGAATCCACAATTTGAAATGGCTTACTGTGTAACAGGAATCTGTAATAGAAAATCATACCAACACCAACACATATTCTGATGAAGTTACTGAACTTCAAGGATAAAGAAAAAATTCCACCAAAAGTGAGGCAGAAATAGGTCACCTTCAAAGAGAAAAAAGTGGTCAGGCTAGCCAGACTTCTCTAGAGTAATGTCAGATGCCAGAAGATAATGGAATACTGGATATTAAAGGGAAAGGAAGATGTAGCTCAAAATTTGTAAACCGGCCAAAAGCATTTCACTTACGAAATCTACTAACAGATGTTTTCAAACATAAGAACTCTTGAGAATACAGTGTTCTAACAACCACTCCTGAAAAATTTGATAAACATTTGGCATCTGCCCCAACCCCCAGCTATTTTTTTTTTAAACTCACAATTTAAATTATTAATGTTATAGCTTTATAATATCGATACTAACCACAGAACCACAAGGACGCTACCACATTTCATCTATAAGGCACTTTTTTTCATATTTTAGTATATCAGAGATCTGCATGCACATTATGGTCCACGTATCAGTTTCTTTGATAGCATTTAACAGTATTAGTGGCACACAAAATAATGATGCATACAACAATCAATGGTAACTTAGACACAGAAATATAGTATATAATGTCCAAAAAAAGAGAAAGCAAATAAAGAAAACAAACCATGCAGTTTAAAAGAAAAAGAAAATCAAGCAAAAATAGAAGCAAAAGAACTAATATAAGCAAAACCAAATATACCATATTAATGTAAATGATTAAAACTATCTCAAACTGGATCCAAAAAAAAAAAAGAAAGCCCAACCTTGATTCCAACTATGTGGGACAAGAGACAAATGTACAATAGACGTGGAGAATTTAAAAGTCTCAAAGGTTAAACAGACATATACCTCCTGAGTATAAACACCCTTTTAAAACCAGTTGAATTCAATGTGAAAGAACATTATAGCAGGCAAAAAGAGGGTCGTTTTGTATAATGATCAAGGTTACAATCGACATTCTTTCCCTCCTTTTCTCTCCCCTCCTCCCATTTCCTTACTCCCTGCTCTCTGTTCTCTTCTTTCTTATCTCTTCCTCCCACTCTCTTCCCTTTCTCTAATATAAAATAAACTTATACTTTTATATTCTTTTTTTTTTTTTTGAGACAGAGTTCCGCGAGCTATGTGATCTGAACTAAAAACTCTAAATAAAAACAAATTTAAAAATCTTTGGTACACAAATAAAGCTATATACTCAAAGGAAGGGCCACAGCCTAATTACATACTACTGATCAAGAATTAAAATCAAATGTATTAATAAGCATTCAATTCAAGGTTAGGAAAAAAAACTAAAATCAGAATAAAGAAATTTTTAAAACATGTAAGTTAGGCTAGGCACCATAGTTCAGTGGTTAGGGCACCAGCCACATACACTGGGGACTGGCGGATCTGAACCTGGCCGGGACATGCTAAACAACAATTACAACTCCAACAACAACAACAAAAACAACAAAATAAAAAAAATAGCCAGGTGTTGTGGTGAGTGCCTGTAGTCC
The DNA here is from genome assembly GCA_963574355.1 of Loris lydekkerianus. Taxonomy (NCBI): domain Eukaryota; kingdom Metazoa; phylum Chordata; class Mammalia; order Primates; family Lorisidae; genus Loris; species Loris lydekkerianus. The sequence continues at coordinate 60,845 of CAUYPK010085448.1, read as the reverse complement.
CAGCTACTTGGGAGGCTGAGGCAAGAGAACAGCTTAAACCCAAGGGTTTGAGGTTGCTGTGAGCTGTCACTTGACAGCACTCTACCGAGGGCAATATACTAAGACTGTCTCAAAAACAAACAAACAAAAACCATGTAAGTTAGAGAACAGAAACTTATAGAATTAATTCTAAAACCTAGGAGATATATATTCATAGGAACAAAAAAGAAACCAATAAAACAGATAAACTATTAGCTGTATTAAAAAAAAATAATATAAAATTAGGGACTGAAAAAGGAATAAGATGATACAGAGGAAATCAAAATAATTGTTAAGTAAATTTCCTGTAAATCCTAAGGTACTACATTTTAAATATAAAGAAAATGGATAAACTTCTAGGAAAATATAAATTGTCAAATAGAATCAAGCATAATCAGAAAACAAACACCACAATAACCTCCAAGAGCTGTAATAAGTTGCCTAGACTAATCATTACTCCAAACACCAGTTCCAGACATTTTCTTAACAGCAAAAGGTCAGTCCCAAAGCAATTATTTCATTGAACTATCGTATGAAAACAGAAACGCTTCCTAATTCTTTTCCTTAGCCAATCATGCATAGACAGCACAGAGAATACTCTTGACAAAAATTCTACATAATAATAGCAACCTTTACATTACATTTACTAAAATCCAGGCACTGATGTAGCTAGGCAATGTACATACATCAACTCAATTTACTCTCAAAACAACCTGACAGGCCTCATTGAGTTTTAAAATCTATTTGCCCTTGGCTCAGCGCCCATAGTTCAGTGGTTAGGGTGCCACTGGGACTGGTGGGTTCGAACCCAGCCAGGGCCTGCTAAACAAAAACAACCACAAAAAATAAATAAATAAGCCAGGCATTGTGGCGGTCACCCGTAGTCCCAACTACTTGGGAGGCTGAGGCAAGAGAATCACTTGAGCCAAGAGTTTGAGGTTGCTGTGAGCTGTGACACCAAGGAACTCTACCCAGTGAGACAGAGTGAGATTCTTGTCTCAAAACAAACAAACAAACAAAAAACTATAATACATAAATTTAGAACTATGAAAATCTTATTTTTCTGGGTGTTCTGTGTAACACATGTCTGGTAGCCAGACTTTTTGCCAAGAAAAGATGGCATAACTAGAAATTACTGACTGATCCACCTAGTTCAAATGAAAAGCCAATACTTCCAGGGTATTACTGAGGCAAGTAACTGAAGGAAATGGTCATGAAAATCACATTAAAACTTTACAGATATTACAAACTCAACACTTTCATATACCAGATCACTTACAGTTACTTCTACAAGTGATTATGGTAATTTAAGTAAGTATTATGTTCTGTAACATCCCTTTGCAAGTATTAACATATTTAATACAAAGAATTTGAGGTAAATGGTAAAATTTTCCACATTTTATACAGATCTATCCTTTTACCTGAATCTCTGTCCATGTACTTACTACTCTATCTACTCTCATGTTTCTCTGGATGAACTGCCCACACTCCTAATAAGGCTTCCAAACTGGGCAGTAATTAGATCCCATCACACTTCCCCCCCTTAAAGACACTGCTTCAGAAATTCCTACCCTATTCTGTGTCATCAGTTCTTCTCTTACTAATAAATTCAATCCCATCAATATCATGCAGGGTAGCAATTCTCCAAATGTTACAAAAACAAACATGAAGCCCACACCTGCCCCCTCTAGTCACTGCCCCATTTCCTTCTTCCCTCTTACAGTACAACTGTAAATGTTGTTTTCACTCCTTATCCCTACATCCTCTCCTCTCAGTGTCTCGCTCATACCAGTCTGTTTGGTCCATACCACTCCACTGATACTGCCCTTCTGGTCAATTATCAGTCCTTATCTTACCTCACCTCTTACTTGACACAAATGATCTCCCTCCCTCCTTGAAACTTCATTCACTTGGCTTGCAGGCCACCACATTCTAATTTTCCTTATATCTCACTGACTACCACCCCTCATATGCCTTTACTAGTTTCTCTGACTTTATGAATGCTAATGTGTACCAAGACTTAATCTTACTCTTTATTTACATTTATTCCCTTATTGAGCCCATCCAACCTCATAGCTTATATATAATTCATATGTTAACAACTTCCCAGTTTATGTCCTTAAACCTTTTCACTTAATTCCAGACCACATAAGATAAATAAGCTGCCTATTTGGCATCTCTATTTCAATGTTTAATAGGCAATTCAAATTTAGCATATTCAAAACTGAGCCTCTAATAATCTCTCCTCCTTTTCCCGCAGTCTTTCTTTTCCATCTCAGTTAATGCCGACTCTATCCTTTTCAGCTGCTCAGGCCAAAAATCTTGGAGTCTTCCATAACACATTCTATCACAGGTCATTCCCAGTTTTGGTCCACCAGCAGATCTGGACAACTTCATTTACAAAATATACACAAGAATTCAACCACTCATCTCCAGTGCCACCACACTGATCAAAGCCAGAATTATGTCACCTGACTTATTGTTTAAGTATCACAACCAGTCTGTTTCTACTCCTGTCCCCCTGTAGCCTATAGTCACAGCACAGCAAAGAAAGAGTGATCTTGTCGAAATATAAATCAGGTAAGAACTCCTCTGCTGAAAAATCTGTTATGGCTATCTCACTCAAAATAAAAGCCAAAGTCCTTACCTATAAAAACACAGGCTCCCCTCTATCCCCTTCACTGTTCCTGACACAGCAGGCCTCTGCTCCCACCTCTCTGCCTCCATACTTGTTATTCTTTCTGCCTGGAAAGCTCTAACTCCCAACTTTTCATTATCTTCTCTCCTCCCCCAACTCTTTTATTTTCTCTCCAGCGCATTTATCACTTCCTAACATGCCACATTTTTAATTATCTACTTTATTATCTGTCTTCCTACACTACATGTAAAACTTCTGTGTCAACGAGATTATGTTCTTTTTCTTTTCTTGAGACAGAGTCTCAAAGCTATTGCCCTAGGTAGAGTGCTGAAGCGTCATAGCTCACAGCAACCTCCAACTCTTGGGTTCAAGTGATCCTCTTGCCTCAGTTTTTCTATCTTTAGTAGAGACAGGTTCTTGCTTTTGCTCAGGCTGGTCTCAAACTCCTGAGCTTAAGTAATCCACCCACCTCAGCCTCCCAAAGTGCTAGAATTACAGGCATGAGCCACTGCGCCCAGCCAATTTTTGTGTTCTTTAAAGTACTGCTATACTTACAAAAAACAGGCACTCAAATATTTGTTAAATGTAGAATTAAATTTGAGTAACAAATCTGATATGTCAGCACTTTAAAGTGCTAATATAGGCCAGGTGCAGTGGCTCACACCTATAACCCGAGGCAGGTGGATTGCCTGAGCTCCAGACCAGCCTGAGCCAGAGCAAGACTCTGTCTCTAAAAATAGCCAGGCGTTGTGGTGGGTGTGGGTGCCTGTAGTCCCAGCTACTTGGGAGGCTGAGGCAAGAGAATCACTTAAGTCCAAGAACTGGAGGATGCTGTCAGCTGTGACACTACGGCACTCTACCAAGGGCAACAAAGTGAGACTCAGTCTCAATAAATAAATAAAGTGCTAATATAGTAAAATTTTTACATAATCCTATGGCTTAAAAGCTGTGAAACTTTAGAACAAGGATAGGCCCTCTTTTCCTATATGTGAGGGTGGGAGATTTCATTGTCTTCTTCTTCAAACCTTTTATTCCAGAAGAGGAAATGTACTAATGGTAAATTTCTCTTCTGTTACAACAGATAAAAACACTGGAGACTAAGGCTCTGGAGAAGTCTCTAGGAAAAAATAGAAATCACTATTAGCCAAAAGAAAAAACCGAGGCAAACAAACATACTGGTACTCCCAAAAGGTTTCTAAAACAGCACAAAGTCAGGAGCATTCATTCCATGGTACAGAATGAGTTGTTGCCATGAAAAAAAATTTTAAAACAAAACTGCATAAGTCCTTCATCTATTAAAGGCAGAGTCCAGGTTATCCTTAATAGTAAACCAAGTTAATATGAGAAATAAATGTAACAAGAAAATAAGCAATAAACAGCAATTAGTGGCTAGCACAGCAGCTCACACCTGTAATCCCAGTACTTTTTTGGGAGACTAAGGCAAGATCACTTGTGGCCAGTTCAAGACCAGCCTGGGCCACACTGTGACACCCTATCTCACTACAAAACCAATTTTTAAATTAGCCAGACATAGTGGATATGCCTGTAGTCTAGCTACTCAGGAGCTGAGGTGGGAAGATCATCTGAGCGCAGGAATATAGGGTTGCAATGATCAATGACTGCACCACTGCAATCCAGCCTGGGTGACAAAGTGAAGGGGGGGATAAAAGAGTAACTAGTTAGAGCTTTAAACACTGAGTGCACAACAATTTAACAGTTCGTACCACAAATAATCTACAATTGAGAAGCCCAATTAAGTAATAATATGAAAAAACTTCTCAATACAGCTTACCCAAGTATAACGGCAAATGTCAAATCAAAGGGATGGGTCTCAGAAGTAATTTTAATCTCATTATTTCAAATATATATATATATTTAGCCCAAACATGAACCACAGGAATAAACTAAAAAGTTGGGAAAAAAACAAAAATCCTAACTACAAAGGACCATGAATACCTGCAAAACAAAACACCCTAAGTATAGACGACCATGAATAACCACAAATATAAATCTATTTCAAATCTCATGTTTTTCTGAAAGATTAAGGCAAAATTTTCATCTTACCTCTATAACATAATCATATTAAACACAATATTCATGGTTTTTCTTAAATCTTAAGGTTAGGAACCACCTATATCCCTTCAACTCAGATTTTAAATTAAATTCCAGATGTTATAATTTATCTGTAAATATTAGTATAACCACGATTAACACTATCATATCCTCAGAGAAATTAACAGTGCTCAAATTTTTCCTTATGCTCCATTAGACTGTTTTTATGATTAGCTAGTCAGAAACAGAATCAATCCAAATAAGATCCTTATAGGTACAGCTGATATATCTGCATCACCATCAACAGACACATAAGGTGTGCTTGGTCCCTCTTTTATGATCTGTGGGTTCAGGTCCTATCAGTCTTCCAACTAGTAGCTTCAGTAATAATTCATGATCTTTGTGTACATCTCATATTTTATCACAGTTTGCAAAACGGTGATAGTCTAATTCTATTATTTCCTCATTAATTAGATGGAATACAAATATAAAGAAAAACTTTTCGCTGGACGTGCTAGAGTGCAGCTGTAGTCCCAGCTACTCGGGAGGCTGTGACGGGAGGATCACTTGAGCCCAGGAGTTCTGGACTGCAGTGTGCTATGTGTCAATCAGTTGTCCGATCTAAGTTCAGCACTTAGTGACCTCCAGGTTGGGAGCAGGGGACCATCAGTTTGCCTAAGGAGGAATAAATTGGCCAAGGAATGGAAACAAAACAGGTCAAAACTCCCAATGCTAATCAGCATTAGGGTCATGCCTATGAACCATCACAGTGCTCTAACCTGGGCAAATCATTGAAAGAAAGAAAGAAGGAAAAGGAAAACTTCTCTATATTAAATATTTGGTTATCCAGGAAAAAAAATTTTTTTTGAGACAGAGTCTCACTCTGTTGCCCTGGGTAGAGTACCAGGGTATCATAGTTCACAGCAACCTCAAACTCTTGGGCTCAAGTGATCCTCTTGCCTCAGTTTTTCTATTTTTAGTAGAGACAGGGTCTCGCTCTTGCTCAGGCTAATCTCGAATTTGCGAGCTCAAGTGCTCCACCTGCCTTGACCTCTCAAGAGTACAAGGATTACAGGAGTGAGCCACCATATCCAGCCTATCTAGGAATATTTTAAAAGATAAATGCTTGATACCTTCTGCTTGCCCTCAGAATAAATTTATTCTGTATCATCTTTCAAAGGTGATCATTATGATGTTTTGTGATTGTTATTGGTTTTAGAATTACAAAATTACAGCTTTTTAACAGTTGATGTATTATAATCTATATTTATGACTCTTAATTATATGTCCAAAATAAGCTGCTGGCCCAGTTATCTTTGATAGCTTCCTGCTTTCTGACCTAGTAAGATATTCTGAATATTTTAGTTCCAAGGCTAGTTAGTCATGTCTTCATGGATTCTGGATTCCTGAGTCCTTTTAGTGGGAAATACAATAGAACCTTCATAGTTGACCATCTCTCTACAATGACCACCTCCTTTAAGTTGACCTACTTTTTATAGGCTGGACATCACCACACATACTCAATGAAGTTCCTTATGTAGACCACCTCTGTTTATTGACCGGTTTCTTAGACTCCCTTACAGAGATTCAACTTACAGAAATTCTACTGTAGTAATAAACACATTATCACATGTGGCCCATGTGTGGCTACCTTACTACAGATTATGAGGGAAAGAAAAGGGAGAGGGGATAAGGCAAAATTCAAAAAAATGCTGTAACAAAATTTTTTTTTTTTTTTTAAAGATAGAATCTCATTTTGTTACCCTTGGTAGAATATTGTGGTATCATAGCTCACAGCAACCTCAAACTCTTGGGCTCAAGTGATCTTCTTGCCTCAGCCTCCGAAGTAGCTGGAACTACAGGCACCCAACACAATGCCCAGCTATTTTTGGAGATAATGTCTCATTCTTGCTCAGGGTGGTCTCTAATTTCTGAGCTCAGGCAATCCAAACACCTTGGCCTCCCAGAGTGCTGGGATTACAGGCATGAGCTACCAAGCCCAGCCAAAAAATTTTAAGATAAAAATAAAAAATTAGGCTCAGCGCCTGTGGCTCAAGTGGCTAAGGCGCCAGCCATATACACCTGAGCTGGCAGGTTCAAATCCAGCCCGTGCCCGCCAAACAACAATGATAGCTGCAACCAAAAAAAAAACAAAACAAAACAAAACAACAGCCCAGCGTTGTGGCAGGTGCCTATAGTCCCAGCTACTTGGGAGGTAGAGGCAGGAGAATCGTTTCAGCCCAGGAGTTGGAGGTTGCTATGAGCTATGATGCCACGGCACTGTACCCTGGGCGACAGCTTGAGGCTGTCTCAAAAAAAAGGAGAGCTGAATGCTGCTGACTAGTTAAACATGTTAAACAGGCTCGGCACCTGTGGCTCAAGTGGCTAAGGTGCCAGCCATATACACCTGAGCTGGAAGTTTCTAATCCAGCCTGGGCCCGCCAAACAACGATGGCTGCAACCAAAAAATAGCTGGGCGTTGTGGCGGGCATCTGTAGTCCCAGCTACTTGGGAGGCGGAGGCAGGAGAATCGCTTGAGCCCAAGAGCTGGAGGTTGCTGTGAGCTGTGATGCTATAGCACTCTACCCAGAGTGACAGCTTGAGGCTCTGTCTCACAAAAAAAAAAAAAAAAAAAAAAAAAAAGTTAAACATACCTATTTCAAAAAACATGCTATGAATATGTGGACAAACTAGAATTTTAAAAGTAAAGTCAAGAAGAATGAAAGTGTAAAAAATATGAATCCATGGGCAGCACCCATAGCTCAGTGGGTAGGGCGCCTGCCACATACACCCAAGCTGACAGGTTCAAACCTGGCCCAGGCCAGCTAAACAACAATGACAACTACAGCAAAAAAATAACTGGGGGCAGCACCTGTGGCTCAAAGAAGTAGGGCACCGGCCCCATATGCTGGAGGTGGCGAGTTCAAACCCAACCCCGGCCACAAACAAAAAAAAAAAACAAAAAACTGGACATTGTGGTGAGCGCCAGCTTCTTGGGAGCTGAGGCAAGAGAATCGCTTAAGCTCAAGAGTTTGAGGTTGCTGTAAGCTGTAATGCCACAGTACTCTACTAAAGGCAACAGAATAAGATACTGTCTCAAAAAAAGTAAATAAATAAAAATGAAAAATATGAATCCTAACTAGAGGACCTTTGTTTTTATCCACCTTCAGATATTTGCCACTATTTTAAATTCAAACGAGGTTTTGCTTCATTGTATGGCATTTATGTGACCAATAAATAAAACAAACCTCTACTTACAAACATAATTATTGAATATATTATGAGTACTCAAAATAATTAATTCATAATTAAAAGTGTTACAGTGGATGCATATGGTAGGTCACATCTATAAATACCAGCACTTTGGGAGGCTGAGGTAGAAGGAGTAATTGAGGTCAAGAGTTCATCAAGACCAGCCTGGGCAACATAGTTAGACCCTATCTCTTTAAAAAAAAAAAAAAAACCTTTAGGGAAGAAAAGGTCTGATATGACAACATGTTAAGCTAAAAACCCAGAAGGGATAAGCAGAATGACAGCACCAAATGGGATGCAAGAAATATAAGAACACCCCAAGCTCACAACAAGCAGCTTAGTGTTCACTACCTTTCCAAGGTGAAAAAAAGTGTCATGAGATCTTCTCTGCAATGTTTAGCTAAAGGTAATCTAGCAAATTATCAACTCAAACCTCAGACAATTTTTCTTCAAATCTCTTGGTCAAATTGCAATAAGCAGATTCTCTCTCTCTCTCTCTCTTTATTTTTTTATTTTTTTGTTTGTTGTTTTTTGTTTGTTTGTTTGTTTGTTTTAGCTGGTCTGGGCAAGGGCTCGAACCTGCCACCCTCGGTGTATGTGGCTGGCACTGTAACCACTGCGCTACAGGTGCCAAGTCTTTTTTTTTTTTTATTTTTGAGACAGAGTCTCATTCTGTTGCCTAGGCTAGCCTAGGGTTCAGGCAATCCTCTTATCTCAGCCTCCCAAGTGTGGAGCAACAACACCCACCACAACACCCAGCCAATTTTTCTATTTTTAGTAGAGATGGGATCTTGCTCTTGCTCAGGCTGGTCTCAAACTCCTGAGCTCAAGCAATCCACCACTCTCAGCCTCCCAGAGTGCTAGAATTACAGGTGTGATCCATCATGCCAACCCTAGCAACAGCAGATTCTAATGTGTGAAAAATATACATGTTATTCAATTTTAACAAACATTTGTCCACTTTCATTTTATCATTTAAGTGAAAATGTAGTACATAAGGCATTTTAAAAAAAATTCAACAGTCCTATCTTATTTCCAATAACTTGTAAATATTTTATAGGTATTACTTTCTTTGATCCCTTCAAAGGAAAAATTAAAAAATAAACATATAGTAAATAAAGCTATAATAATACTACATACACAATTACTTCTAGCAATTATTAGCAAACAGCCAGGCATTGAAATTCTCACTGAAATTTCTTCAGTCATTGTACCAAGAGACATCTGGTACAACATTGCTTTTACTGAACAAAACCTCACTCAATGTTTACAGACTTATCAAGACTTGTTTACTCTTCCAGTAGTTACCTATTACACAATTCTCGTCTTACAAGAGATCTCTTGTTGATCTTCAGAGCATGAAATCAGAGACAGTTTCAGTATGTAGATCCACAAGTAAAAATAGAACAGATTCCAGGGAGTCAAACTGAGAAGGCAGAGGAAGCACTTAAGTCTTATTTAATAGGAAAACCTATGGTTCTACTCAAAATCATTAAATAGATCATGATATTTCACATACTTTGGATACAAAGTGTTGAATAATTCAAGATTGTACTTTTCAAGCTAGTTTTACTTAGGATTACTAATAGGATTCTAGCATCTGCTATTGATATATCAACAATACAAGATACAGAATCAGTACACAACTTAACTCTCTGTATCAGTAACCTTAAAATCAAAAGCTGACTTACTACCATTAAAATGAAGACCAGTTTTAACTCTCACATATACTTTCTACCTTCTGAAAGAAGGCTTTCTATGTGTAGATCATTCTTTTCTATTAAATTTTTTTAGAGATGGGATCTTGCTATGTTGTCCCGGTTGGTTTTGAACTCCTAGCCTCATGTGATCCTTTCACTTCAACCAGTGTGCCATGAGAGGATCTGAGGTGCACCCCCCAAATTTTTAAAGATCATTAATTATTTTTGAAAGAAGTTCAAAGCATAAGTATATTCCCTTTTTTACTCTTTTTAAAATCAACATAATTCAAGTACACTGTGTAAGTTTAACTATAGGTTCGAGTGTGTCGTAAGATTAAAAAGTTGACAAACACTGGGCTAGGCCTCTTAAAATGCCAGGAATTACAGGCACAGGCAATAATCAAATGTTAGTGCTGGTCAATTATTAGTACAAGCATTGTACCAAGACTTAAACTGAAATAATTGTAAATAGGTAGATGAGACAGTCAATGCATTCTAACTGTACTTTCTGTTGAGAAAGTAAGAACAGAGAAAAGGAATAAAGATGCTTGAGAAAAGGGTACTAACTAAGGAAGCAAATACCGTGGTGGAAATTTAACAATCAAGGAGACTGGCCAGGTGTAGTGGCTCACGCCTGTAATCCTATCACCCCGGGAGGCCAGGGCAGGTGGATTGCTTGAGTTCAGGAGTTTGAGAATACCCAGATCAATAATGAGACTTGGTCTCTACTAAAAGTAGAAGGAAAATTGAGGCAAGAGGATCACCTGAGATAAGGAGTCTGAGGTTCCCGTGAGCTATAATACCATAACACTTTAGTCAGGGCACCAGAGTGAGACTCTATCTCAAAAACAAATAATAAAGAGTGGTGCCTGTAGCTCAGTGGATGGGGCACTGGCCACATACACCACTGGGGTTGGTGGGTTTGAACCAGGCCCAGGCCTGCTAAAACAACAATGGCAATTGCAACAACAATAATAACAAAAATAGGCGGGCATTGTGGTGGGCGCCTATAGTCCCAGCTACTTGGGAGGCTGAGGCAAGACAATTGCTTGAGCCCAAGAATCCGAGGTTGCTGTAAACTGTGATGCCATAGCACTCTACCCAGGACAATAGCTTGAGACTGTCTCAAAATAAATAAATAAATTTTAAAAAATAATAAATAAATAATAAAATAGAAATCCCTTCCTAACAACTCTTAGATTAAAATTTTGCAGCTACTTGAACTCTATGATTCATTTACAACTTACTGAATACCTACATATGCCCAGTACTGTACTATATGGTAGTAATGTAACAAAGTACAGGTTGAGTAGCTCTTCTCTGAAATTCTTGAGATCAGAACCACTTTTTATTTCAATTTTTTTTTTTTTTTTTGGAGACTGAATCTCACTTTGTCACTCTGGGTGCCACAACGCCTGGCTATTTTTAAAGATGGGGGGGGGGGTCTCACTCTGCCTCACACTGGTCTCGAACCTGTGAGCTCAGGCAATCCACCTGCCTCAACCTCCCAGAGTGCTAGGATAAACAGGCATGAGCCATCACACCTGGCCTATTTTCTAGATTTTGGAATATTTGTATATACCTAATGAGACATACTAGGCATGAGTCTCAAATCTAAATGTGAATTTTATTTACATTTCATCTCCTAACATACCTCATTTTAGTGCACTTCACCTTATTATGCCTTGAAGTTATGTTGTTTTACAAATTGAAGGTTTGTAAAAACCCTGCATAGAGCAAGGCTTCAGTAACATTTTATCAATAGCATGTGTTCACCTGGAGTCTTTGTGTCACATTTTGGTAATTTTCTCCGTATTTTAAACTTTGTCATTACTTTATCTGTTACTGGTCTGTGATCAGCAATCTTTGATGTTAATATTGTAACTGTATTACGGTTGCCATGTAAGACAGCAAACAATTGATAAATTTTTAAGCTCTGAGCCATTGACCAGCCATTCCCTCTCTTTCCTCATCAGGCCTCCCAATTCCGAGATACATACACCACTACTAAAATCAGGCCAATAATTAACTCTATAATGGCCTCTAAGGTTCAAGTGAAAGGAAGATTCACCCACCTCTCACTTTAAATCAAAAGCTAGGCCAGGTACAGTGGCCAAAAGGTTGATTCTTAGTAAAGATAATTCAAGTGGTGACATTAAATTGAAGCTAATGCTCATTTACCATTTAAAAAATCCTTAGGCCCTTAAGAATTATGCTAAATCTGCCTGTGCCCTGTAAGTGGAACAAAGCCTGTATGACAGCACATCTGTTTACAGAGTGGCTCAATGAATACTTTAAGCCCACTTTAACACCTACCACTGAGAAAAAGATTCCCACCAAAATATTACTATTCATTGACAATGTATCTGGTCATTGAAAAGCCCTGATAGACATGTACAAAAAGATTAATGTTGTTCCCTTTTCTTTTTTTTTTTTTTTTTGAGACAGAGTTTCACTATGTTGCCCTCAGTAGAGTGCCACAGCTCACAGCTCACAGCAACATTCTCTTGCCTCAGCCTCCCAAGTAGCTGGGACTACAGGTGCCCATCACAACACCCAGCTATTTTTTTTGTTGTTGCAGTTGTTTTAGCTGGCCTGGGCCGAGTTTGAACCTGCCACCTTCGGTGTATGTGGCTGGCGCCGTCACGACTGTGCTATGGGCACCAAGCGAGATTAATGTTTTCATCTCTGATAACACAACATCTTCTTTTGCAATGCACAAAAAATAGGTTTTGCAAGACTATATATAGCTGCCATAGACAGTGATTCTTCTGATGGATCTTGGAAAGTAAACTGAAAATCTTCTGTAAAAGATCCACCATTCTAGATGCCACTAGGAACATTTGTGATTCGTGGAAGGTCAGAATATCAATATTAACAGGAGTTGGGAGAAAGCTAATTTCAATCCTCATGGATGACTTTAAGGGGCTCAAGAATTCAGTGGAGGGAAGAACTATAGATGTAGTGGGAATAGCAACAGAACTAGAAGTGGAGCCTGAAGATGGACTACATTGCTGCAATCTCATGCTCAAATTCGAATGGATGAGGAGCTGCTTCTTAGGGATGAGCAAAGAAAGTGGTTTCTTTTCTTTTTTGAGACAGAGTCTCACTATGTCGCCCTCACGGTAGAGTGCCATGGCATCACAACTCACAGCAACCTCCAACTCTTGGGCTTAAGCAATTCTCTTGCCTCAACCTCCCAAGTAGCTGGGACTACATGTGTCCGCCACAATGGCTGGCTATTTTTTGTTGCAGTTGTCATTGTTGTTTTAGCAGGCCCAGGCTGGGTTCAAACCCGACAGCCTCGGTGTATGTGACTGGCGTCTTAACACTATGCTACGGGCACCAAGCCAGGAAGTGGTTTCTAGAAATGACATCTGCTCCTGGTGAAGATGCTGTGAACACTGTTGAAATGACAACAATGGAGACTGAGTGTGGTGGATCACACCTGTAATTCAAGGACTCTGAGAGGCTAAGGCAGGTGGATTGCTTAAGCCCAGGAGTTCAGAGGCCAACCTAAGCACAGCAAGATCCCATCTCTAAAAATAGCCAGGTGTCGTGGCAAGTGCTTATAGTCCCAGCTACTCAGGAGGCTGAGGCAAGAAGACCACTTGAGCCCAGAGTTTGAGATTGCTGTTAGCTATGACACCACTGTACTCTACCCCTGGGTGACAAAGTGAGACTCTGTCTCGAAAAAAAAAAAAAAAAAAAAAAAGAAAGAAATGACAACAAAGGGTTAAGAATATTACATAAACTTACATAAAGCAGCAACAGGGTTTGAGAGGATTGGCTCCAGTTTTGAAAGAAATTTTGTAGGCTACAGAGAAATCTTTCATGAAAGAAAGAGCCCACTAATGCAGCAAACATCATTGCTCTCTTACTTGAAGAAACTTCCACAGCCACTCCAACCTTCAGCAACTCCCGTTGGCAAGAGTCGGCAGCCAACAGTAAGGCAAGACCCCCACCAGTAAAAAGACTGGCTTGCTGAAGGCTCAGATGATCCTTAGTATTTTTTAGCAATTTAATACTTTTAACTTAAGGTATGTACATTATTTCTTTTAGACATAATGGTATCTCATACATAATACAACCACAGTATAATGTAAATATATCCTTTATATATATATACTAGGAAAAACAATTTGTGTGACTCATTTTATTGTAAAATTTGCTTTATTACGGTGGTCTGGAATTGAATCTGTGACAGCTCTGAGGTATATTAGTACACAGACCACTGGGCTACAGGTGCCGAGCCAGAAAGTAGGTAATTTTTTTTTTTTTTTTTTTGAGACAGAGTCTCAAGCTATTGCCCTGGGTAGAGTGCTGTGACATCACAGCTCATAGCAACCTCCAACTCTTGGGCTTAAGCGATTCTCTTGCCTCAGCCCCCCAGTAGCTGGGACTATAGGTGCTCACAACACCCAGCTATTTTTTGGTTGCAGTTGTCATTGTTGCTTAGCAGGCCCTGGCTGGGTTCGAACACACCACCCTTGGTGTAAGTGGCTGGTGCCCTGCTGACTGAGCTACCTGAGCTACTGATGCCACCCCAGACTGAGGTAATTTTATACAATTGTTTTGTGATACAAAGTCTTACTCTATTGTATAGAGTAAGGGGTACAGTGCAGTGGTGTCATCATAGCTCATTGTAACATTGAATGCCTGGGCTCAAACCACCCTCCTGCCTCAGCTTCCCAAGTAGCTGCAACTACCAGTGGATCCCACCACAAGTAGCTAATTTTTCTATTTTTTATAGAAACAGGGTCTCATTATGTTTCTCAGGCTGGTCTCAAAGTCCTGTTCTCAAGCAATCCTCCTGCCTTGGCTTGCCAATGCTAGGTTTACAGGTGTGAGCCACCACATCTGGCCAAATACTTTTAACAATTTTGTGCATGCTGGTGTGCTCCCACCTAATGGGCACAATGTTAAGGGTATATGGCACACCTCCTGGGTAAGGGACAGAGCTACAACAGGGACTTTACCTAACCAATGCAAACATTGGAGCCTAATCATTTGTACCCTCATATTAATCTGAATTTAAAAAAATCCAAAAATAAGAATTTTATACATGAAACAAAGTCTTGACTGTGTTTTGGTTTCTATACATCATGAAGTCTGGTGTGGAATTTTCCACTTGTGGCATCATGTTGGTACTGGAAAACTTGAGATTTCATAGCATATCAGCCTTTGGATTTTCAGATTGGAGAAGCTTAATCCTATAGTCATTAAAGCTGTTGTCAAATATCTCTTGTTCTCCCTCCTGCATGAACACAGTTAAGGTTATACTTCTTGGCCCTCTTATTTGGGGAGTTACTATGTGACTAGATGTGGCCAAGGACTTGTAAGTGAAAGAGCCTCACCACTGATATCCAGCAAGAGTATTTAACTGTTGATATAAGAGGTTCCAGAAGTTTCTGGCAGTATCTGAGCTACTCAGAAGGCCTGACGCAGGAGGATTGTTTGAGCCCAAGACTTTGAGGTTCCTGTGACCTGTAATGACAGGGTTATATGATTGTTTTAAAACTCAGAATAACCTAGTCTACTCTGACTAACACAAAGGTGATTGATGGAGGTCTTTTTCTCACAGCTACCAGGCTAGCAATTTTTTTTTTTTTTTTTTAGAGATAGAGTCTCACTTCATCGCTCCCAGTAGAGTGCTGTTGCATCACAGCTCACAGCAACCTCCAGCTCTTGGGTTTAGGCAATTCTCTTGCCTCAGCCTCCCTACAGGCTGGGACTATAGGCACCTGCCACAATGCCCGACTCTTTTTTGTTGCAGTTTGGCCAGGGCCAGGTTCGAACCAGCCACCCTCGGTATATGGGGCTGGTGCCCTACTCACTGAGCCACAGGCGCTGCCCAGACTAGCTATTGTTAAGTTAATTATCTCTGACCTCATGATCATAATGTTTTTTAAAGACAAATACTTCATTTAATTATGTTATTTTTAGCAAATTTTCTGCCCAACTGTTCAAGACTATGTAAAACTTTCTAAATCCTGTAACATAATGTGTATCCTGTGTTACAAACTTAGCATATACACACGTCATCAAATGATTATTCAAATTACTATTCTGGATTTAGATCAAGGCAAGTTTAAGAACCAATGAAAAACAAGAGCGCCCATCTCAGTTAACATGAACTGATCAAATACCACCGTGGTTGTAACTGTTCAACTATAAAGACACCCAGCTTTTCACACAGCTATCATGAACCATCCTATCAAATTCCTGACAGTCATATATAAACCTCTGTAGTGATTACACTTGATGTAGTCCAAACATTATTCTCTACAAAGGATTATACTTGACTCAACAATGGGATAAAGAGATGAATAAAAATTAAGAAACAGGGACAATGAGACCAACCTAAGCAAGAGCAAGACCCTGTCTCTACTAAAAATAGAAAAATGAGCTGTGTGTGTGGCAGGTGCCTGTAGTCCGAGCTACTCAGGAGGCCTGAGGCAGGAGGACCGCTTGAGCCCAGGAGTTTGAGATTGTTGTCAGCTATAACATCACAGCACTCTAGCTTGAGCAACAGGGAGGGAGGAGGATACTAACAGTAGATTGACCAGGTAACAACAAAAGCAAACCCATACCTAAAAAATATAGCCAATAAGTAATTATAGTGCACAGTGGGGAAAAAAAATTAAAATTAAAAACAAAAACATAGCCGAGCACAAAATGATAAATGCTTTAAGGATAAATAAAACAGTACAACTACTGAGTAGAGAGAATAAAAATTCACAAAAGAAGTTTACTAAAAATATGCCAGTCCTGGGCGGCACCCATAGTTCAGTGAGTAGGGCACTGGCCACATACACTGAGGCTGGCCACATACACCAGGTTTGAACCTGGCCCGGGCCAGCTAAAAACTGCAATAACAACAACAACAACAAATAGCCAGGCCTTGTGGCAGGCGCCTATAGTCCCAGCTACTTGGGAGGCTGAGGCAAGAGGATCATTTGAGCCCAAGAGTTTGAGGTGGCTGTGCGCTGTGACGCCACGGCTCTCTACCCAGGGCGACAGTTTGAGACTGTCTCAGAAAGAAACAAACAAACAAAAAAAAGTATGCCAGTCCTTACTCTAGACATAATTTCAATGCTAACAACTTTGAACAACTATTTTGCAAGGCACAGGATATCAAAGAAGACATCTAAACAGCAAAAAACATTCAAACTGGTCCACTGCCTTGAAATCAGTTTATTGTACTGAGAAAAGATGAGAAAAAGAAAATGCCCCCAAATAAAAAGTAAGCATATAAGGAAAGGAACACATAATGAAGAAAAATAATTTTTCCATATGCAAGTCCCTAAAAACAAAAGATTGGGTTTTTTGGGTGCTCTTTTTTTTTTTTTTTTTGAGATAGAGTCTCACTCTGTCATACTGGGTAGAGTGTCACGGTGTTATAACTCACAGCAACCGTGGGCTCAAGACTTTCTCTTGCCTCAACCTTCCAAATAGCTGGGACTACAGGTACCCGCCACAAACCCCAGCTATTTGTGGTAGAGACTCAGTTTCACTTTGGCTCCTCCGCCTGCCAGAGTGCTAGGATTCCATGCCCAGCTGCTTGGGGTTTATTTTTAAATACCCTACCTCTATCTTAGTCACAAGGTTCTTCACAGAAATGCAAAATAATACAATAATAATAAAATGCAAAATAATACAGATTAGAAATAAATGATGAAAGACAAACAAGATAAAACATTCAATGGAATCAGAAAATGGTTTAAGGCCAGGCACAGTGGCTCACACCTGTAATACTCACACTCTGGGAGGCCAAGGCAATGCTCCTCCTCTTTTATGACCATTACAGTTTGACTATCCTCCACGCTAAACAAAACTATGTCCAAACAAGAGGTGATTTCTCCAGTGTTTCCCAAATCCAACAGTATTTAAAATCAACATTCAAATACTTGCCTGAAGAATGAGACTACCCCTGATAAAGAGCAAATTCTCCTTAAAATTTATTGAATCTGGGCAGCACCTGTGGCTCAAAAGAGTAGGGCACTGGCCCCATATGCCGGAGGTGGCGGGTTCAAACCCAGCCCCGGCCAAAAACTGCAAAAAAAAAAAATTTATTGAATCTTCTATCATATACACAAATGAGCAAATTTTTATCTGTATAGGATAGCTAAGGTAGCCAAACACACTGGTAAGGCAATTAAAACTAAAAATCAACCTTAAACATTTAAAAATAAATAAAAAAGCATTCACAGAATGTCTGGGCTTGAATAGTATTATTCTCCAAATTAAACTATTTGTAAAAATGTGCACCAGGGACTAAACAAATTTTAAGTTTTAATTTATCTATTTAAACCACCACCATGTTATTAAACTATTCTTAGATAATAGAACATATTCATAATAATATAACCCATCTTCACAATAACATTGTCTTCTCATAGGAAATGCTTGAATAGGGTTGGTACCCACAACACAATGGTTATGGCGCCAGCCACATACACCAAAGCTGGTGAGTTCAAACCCAACCTGGGCCCGCCAAACAACAATGACAACTACAACCAAAAAATAGTCAGGCGTTGTGGTGGGCGCCTGTATTCTCTTGCCTCTTGTCACAGCTCACAGAAACCTCAAACCTTTGGGCTTAAGCGATTCTCTTGCCTCAGCCTCCCAAGTAGGGCGACAGCTTGAGACTGTTTCACCTCCCCCCCCAAAAAAAAGCATAAAATATTTTATATTATATGTAAGCAAGGAGCAGAAAATAAAATTTCAAATAATATCATTTGTGACAAAATTTTTTCTGTTTTTGAGACAGAATCTCACTTTGTCACCCTCAGTACAGTGCTGTGTTATCTTAGCTCACAGCAACCTAAAACTCTTAGGCTTAAGCAATTCTTTTGTCTCAGCTTCCCAAGTAGCTGGGACTGTAGGCATCCACCACAACACCCAGTTATTTTTAGAGACAGAGTCTCCCTCTGGCTCACGCTGGTCTCAAACCTGTGAGCTCAGGGCAATCCACTCGCCTCAGCCTCTCAGAGTGCTAGGATTACAGGCATGAGCCACCTTGGTTGGCTACAACATTTTTAAACAAACATGAGGTGGAGTGAGGTGAGTAGTCTTCACACTTTGGAAAACCGGCAGGAGGACGGCATAAGGTCAAGAGTTACAGGTGGGCGCGGTGGCTCGAGCCTATAATTCTAGCACACTGGGAGACCACGTATGGCAGGTGGACTGCCTGAGCTCCTCAACCAGGGTTCGAGACTAGCCTAAGCCAGAGCAAGACCTCTGAAAATAGCCAGGTGATATGGCAGGCACCTGTAGTCCCAGCTACTTGGGAGGCTGGGACAAGAGAACTGCTTGAGCCCAAGAGTTTGAAGTTGCTGTGAGTTATGATGCCGGGGCACTCTACTGAGGGTGACAAAATGAGACTCACAAACAAGAGGTGATTGTTTGTGAGTCAAACAAGAGGTGATTGTCTCAGAAAAGAAGAAGGAAAAAGAGTTCCAGACAGGCCTGGGCAACACAGCAAGGTCCTGTTCTCTACAAAAAAGTTAAAAACTTAGCCGGGCATAATGATACATGCCTGTAGTTCTAGATACTTGGGAGACTGAGTAAAGAAAATCAACTGTGTCCAAGAGTTCGAAAGTCATGAGTGCACCACTGCACTCCAGCCTAGGGTGACAGAACAAGACCTTGTCACAAATAAACAAATGAAGAGGTATACCATGTCGATGGAGCACAAGACTCACTACTTTTATGACGTCTATTATCAAAATAATCTATATATTCACTATGATTTCACTCAAAATTACAGTAAGCTCTTTTTTGGAGAAGAAATTGAAAAAATGACTTTAAAAAACCTCTAAAAGCCAAAATAATTTTTAAAAAGTAAAGCAAAACTAGAAAATTTATATGATGTCAAGACTTATGACAAGGGAATAATCCAGCAACTTTGACACTAGCGTAAGGACAGACATATAGCTCAATGTAACAGACAATAGAACCCCCAAAGAGACCTTCACAAAAGGTTGGTCAACAGATTTTTCCCTATTTATTTATTTTTTTAGAGACGGAGTCTGACTCTGTTGCCCCAGGCTAGAGTGGCAAGGTGTCAGCCTTGCTCACAGCAACCTCAAATTCCTGGGCTCAAGTGATCCTCCTGTCTTAGCCTCCCAAGTAGTTGGGACTACAAGTGTGCACCATGATGACCAGTTAACTATTTCCATTTCTAGTAGAGACAGGACCTCACTTTTGCTCAGGCTGATCTCCTGAGCTCAAGTAATCATCCCACCTTGGCCTCCCAAGAGTGCTGGGATTACAGGCATTAGCCATCACACCTGACCTTTCCCTGAATTTATAAAGAAAAGAGATTGATTTAGCTGAGAAGGTAAAAGAGAAAGGCACATATGTGGAGAGAGCTGGTCAACAGGTTTTCAACAAAAGTTCCAAAGTAGTTTAACAGAAAAATGATAGTGTTTTCAGCAAATGATACTGGAACAACAGATACAAGTTACAACATGGATGGATGGTTCTTAGAAACATTATGGTAAGTGGACCGGGCATTGTGGCTCACATCTGTATTCCTAATGCTTCGGAAGGCCAAGACAAGAGGATCACTTCAGGATAGAAGTTTAAAACCAACTTCAGCAACATAGTCAGACCCACTCCACCTCTACACAAAGTAGAAAAATTAGCCAGACATGGAAGCAGAAGTAGCCCCCGCTACTTAGGAGGCTGAAGTAGGAGGATCACTTGAACCTAGGAGTCTGACGTTGCTGTGAGCTATGATGACATCACTGTACTTTCTAGCTTAGATAACAGAACAAGGAAAAAAAGGGGGAGAGACGCGGCTCCCATAAATCAATGGGTAGGGCACTGGCCACACACACTCAGGCTGGGCGGTTCGAACCCAGCCCAGGCTAGCTAAACATCAATGACAACTGCAACAACAACGAAAATAATAGTCAGGTTTTGTGGCAGGCACCTGTAGTCCCAGCTACTTGGGAGGCTGAGGCAAGAGAATTGCTTCAGCCCAAGAGTTTGAGGTTGCTGTGAGCTGTGACCCATGGCACTGTACTAAGGGCGACATAGTCTAAGACTCCGTCTCAAAAAAAAAAAAAAGGAAAAAAAAAAGAAACTATTATGCTAAGTGAAAGAAGAGAAAAGAAGCCATATACAAAAATATATATGGGTGGTGCCCGTAGCTCAATAGGTTAGGGCAGGGGCCACAGACACCCATGCTGGCAGGTTTGAACTCAGCTTGGGTCAGTTAAACAATAAGGACAACTACAACCAATAAGTAGCCGGCGTTGTGGCAGGCACCTGTAGTCCCAGCTACTTAGGAGGCTAAAGCAAGAATTGCTTAAGCCCAAGAGTTTGAAGGTTGCTTTAAGCTGTGACGCTACAGCACTCTACTGAAGGTGACAGAGTTGAGACTCTGTCTCAAAAAAAAAAAAAAAAAAGAAAAAAAAATGTTATGGCCATTTTGGAAGACAGTTTAGCGCTACTATCAAGCTAAACATAGTAACATACAACCAACCATTGTATCCAAGGCATTTGCCCAAGTAGGTTGAACACTTATGTTCACACAAAAACCTATACCCAAATATTCACAGCAGCTTTATTCATAATCACTAAAAACTGGAAACAACCAAGATGTCCTTTGGCATGGAAATGGATAAAATATGGTACAATGGAATGTACCGTATATAGTAGAAAGTACACAATGGAATAATACTATTCAGGGATAAAAAGGAACAAGCTATGAATTCATACAATGATGTGGATGAATTTTAAGTGCATTTTGGTAAATGAAAAGTCAGACCCCAAAGTTACACACAATATTCTGGAAAAGGGAAGACTACAAGAACAGAAAACAGATCAGCGGTAGCCAGGGACAGCTTGGGAGATGGGGGCATATAGTGTTTGACTGCAATGGGGACACAGAGCAGAATTTCAGGGTAGTAGAACTATTCTGTACAGTCCTACAGTGGTAGGTACAGTAACTCTATGCACTTGTCAAAACTCATAGATATGTATAGCTTGAAGAATGAAATTTAATGCATGCAAAATAAATTTTAAAAATAAACCACAACGGAAAGAAGTCTGTGGCAAATGAATTTAATTGTATTGCAAATGGGAAATGGGAGGAAAAAAGAGCTGACTTAAGGAATGTTGAAAAATGAATTTTGACTATGAACTCAAGGGGACAAAAAGAACTGTACATAAACACTACTCTAGGTATAAATTTGCTTCCCACATGAATACGATTAAGATTCTGAAACTGCTTTTAAATAAATGATAGGTGACGAGAGCAAGGTTTCTTATTGTCAGAAAAGGAAATTACAGACAAAAAGGCATGACTAGAATAAACACTTACTCGATTAGAGTCAAATGCATCAGTATGAACTTAAGTTTTTGCTTAATATATGTTAGCAGGATAGAAACAGAAACTTAAAGACATGTGACCATGTGGGGTTAGTACAAATACACATATTGCCTACTTCTCTCCTATAAAGCAGTGACACTCCAGTAGAAATGAGTATCCCTACTGCCCAGAATTTCTAGATACCATTCTACATGGTATCTAGATACCATTTTGGACCGATTTTCAAAAAAAGGAAACAGGACTCCTTAGAGCAGCAGTTCTCAACCTGTGGGTCGTGACCCCTTTGGGAGTCAAAGGACCCTTTCACAGGGGGCGCCTAAATACATCCTGCATATCAGATATTTGCATTACAATTCATAACAGTAGCAAAATTACAGTTATATAAAGTAGCAATAAAAACAATTTTATGGTTGAGGGTCACCACAACATGGGGAACTATATTAAAGGGTCACAGCATTAGGAAGGTTGAGAACCACTGCCTTAGAGAAATAGCTGCTAATTTTAGGGCCATGATGAAGGCCAAGGCAGAAGGATCACATGCAGTCTAGCCCAGGTGACAAAGTGAAACCCGGTATCAGATGGAAAAAAAACAAACAAGGTAACTGAGAAACTCCAACAGACCAGAGAAGACTAACACAACAATGCAATGTGGTGTCCTGGAACAAAAGGAAGGACATCAGGTAAAAACTACGGAAATCTGAATACAGTAAGGACTTTATTAATAATAATTTATAAGTATATGACAAATGCACTATACTAATTTAAGATGCTAAAAACAGGAGAAAACTGAAGCAGGGTATAAGCAGTTTTCTGTACTATTCTTACAAGTGTTCTGTAAATCTAAAACTTTTTAAAATAAAAAATTCATTTTTTCAAAAAAACACTTATCACAGTGGTATTGCTTCTCCAACAGCCACACATATATGCCTTGATGCTGCAGAGGGTCGCAGGAGCACAATACCCTCATTGCTGCACGTGTGAGAATTAAATATAAACCAAACTGGATAAAGACAGTTCTGTTGTTTCCAATAGGCAAATACTAAGAGCAGAAGCAGAGCAAAGGTATAATTCTGAGGGAAAGATGGAGAAAAAGCCAGAGAAAGTGTAAATACAGTATTTCCTTAGGGAAAATACCACATCATAGATGTTTACAGCAGTTGGAAAAAAAAGAAATCTAGCACAGCCTTTAGGCTCTAACGCAAACCGTTGTATATACATACTGCTAAATACAAAAAAAAAAAGAGATAAAGATTACAGATTTCCCTTTGCTTACCAAGGGTGAAAGAAAGTATTAAGGAAGGCCTATGAATAACATTTCTCTCTAAGCCTTGAAATAATTTAATATTAGCATCCTAAAGCATAACAGATGAGAAATAGACAAACTCAAAATCTCACATGCAGGGGGCTAGGCGCGGTGGCTCACGCCTGTAATCCCAGCACTCTGGGAGGCTGAGGCAGAGATGGATTGTCTGAGCTCACAGGTTCCAGACCAGTCTGAGCCAGAGCCAGACCTCCTCTCTAAAAACAGCAGGGCATTGTGGTGGGCGCCTGTAGTCCCAACTACTCAGAGGCTGAGGCAAGAGAAGAACTTAAGCCCAAGAGTTTGAGGTTACTGTGAGATACAACATAATGACACTCCAGGGAGGGCAACAAGACTCTGTCTTTAAAAAAAAAAAAAAATCAGATGCAATTGGAGGGCAGCAAAGACTCTTGTCTCAAAAAAATAAAAACAAAAAGCAAATACAATCATTACAAAGATGTGGCTAACATTTAGAGAATATTTTGTAGATATTCTGTAAAATTTTGGAATGAATAAATAAATAAATAAAAGGTACATTTAGCTACAATTTCCTGTTTTCCCTCTGTATGAAGACTTCACGAGTGACTTTTGGGACACCCTGCAGTTTTGCTTCCAAAAGTAAAGACTTCAGAGTTGGCTGGGCAGGGTGGCTCAGGCCTGTAATCCTAGCACTCAGGGAGGCTGAGGCAGGTGGACTGCCTGAGCTCATAGGTTCCACCATCCTGAGCCAAAGTGAGACCCCACCTCTAAAAATAGCCAGGCATTATGGCGGGTGCCTATAGTCCCAGCTACTTGGGAGGCTGAGGCAAGAGAATTGCTTAAGCCCAAGAGTTTGAGGTTGTGCCACGGCACTCTACAGAGGGTAATAAAGTAAAACTGTCTCAAAAAAAAAAAAAAAAAGACTTCAGAGTTTAACAGTATGCAATGGCATAAAAAGCAGTGATCTTGGTGACCTAGGTTTGAAATTTAGTTCTGTATTTATCTGCAGATAATTTGAAAATTTGAAAAAATAGCTTCTTGATCTCTACCTTAGATTTCTTAAAAATTAATTAAGTATATAGTATAAGCTAAATTTTAATAAACCCAACTTCAAAAAATATCATTTTTACTCAAATCCTAAGACCAAAGGTTCTTTTCAGAATTTGAATTTACAAAAAAACGTAAAATGTAGCAAAAAGAAAAATAAGTGTTAACAGAGGCTGTAAAGGACAGCTGATGTTTTTATCATATTTCAGTTTTTACAAATATTCTACAATAGACATATTCACTTGTAATTAGAAAAAATTATTTTAAAATATACATATGCCAGGTAGTCCCTGTGGCTCAGTGGTTAGGGTACCGGTCCCATATACCGAGGGTGGCGGGTTCAAACCCGGCCCCAGCCAAACTGCAACAAAAAAATAGCCAGGCGTTGTGGTGGGTGCCTGTAGTCCCAGCTACTTAGGAGGATGAGGCAAGAGAATCACCTAAGCCCAGGAGTTGGAGGTTGCTGTGAGCAGTGTGACACCACAGCACTCTATCAAAGGCGATAAAGTGAGACTCTGTCTCTACAAAAAATAAACTAATTAAATAAATAAAATACACATATGCCACTTTCCTCTATAATACCTTAATACAGGTTACCTGACATTTTTTGATGCGCCATGACTCACCCTCAAAAAGTGACAAAGTCAAAGGATCACATGAAATCCCACAGGTCCTCTAGGACCTAAGTGGAAAAGGGACAATTGGATCAACATTAATTTTTGTATTCTCTATGTAGATCTAATTTAAATAGTGTTGAAAGTCAAATTCAAAGATTAATGAAATCTAGCTGTCTACACTCTGCTGCTATATTTAGTTTTCTCTGCTGGAAAATGTGGTCAGCCACCTGAGTAAGAGACCTCAGGTAGCTAAGGCGGAGCACCAGAGAGAAACTTCAAAGACACTGTGTGGTGTGTAAGTTAAGGGGGGAGGGTTACTGCTAAAAATTTTTTCTGAAGTATTGCAATTTTGTGGTAATTATTAATTATAACAAGTTAGAAACACTATAGTCATAATAGTCCATTTAAGAAATTACTTTGAGGGGGAAAAAATAAGGATCTTGTTCAAACACTGAAGGTATTCCAGCAAGTGTCACTTGGTCAAAGTTATAATTTAAACAAGTAAATGGGGACACAGAGGCATGTAAGAATTGTAAGAAAGTCTATACTGGCCAGGCATGGTGGTTCACGCCTATAATCCCAACACTTGGGAGGCTGAGGCAGCTGGACTGTCTGAGCTCATGAGTTCAAGACCAGCCAGAGGCGGAGCAAGACCTCATCTCTAGAAATAGCCTAGAAATAGCGGAGTGTTGGCTCGGCACCTATGGCTCAAGTGGTTAGAGCGCCAGCCACATACACCTGAACTGGCGGGTTCGAATCCAGCCTGGGCCTGCCAAACAACAATGACAGCTACAACCAAAAAATAGCCAGGTGTTGTGGCAGGCATCTGTAGTCCCAGCTACTACTTGGGAGGCAGAGGCAAGAGAATCACTTAAGCCCAGGTTGCTGTGAGCTGTGATGCCACTGCACTCTACCCAGGGCGACAGCTTGAGGCTCTGTCTCAAAAAAAAAAAAAAAAAAAAAAAAAGCGAGGTTTTGTGGCAGGCGCCTGTAGTCCCAGCTACTTGGGAGGCTGAGGCAAGAGAATTACTTAAGCCCAGGAGTTTGAGGTTGCTGTGAGCTATGACACAACAGCACTCTACCCAGGGCAACCAAGTAAGATTCTGTCTCAAAAAACAAACAAACAAAAAACCGCCTAAATGTCCTTCAACCCAGGAATGGACTGGTAAGCCGCATGGAATATTATTCAGCCATTAAAGAAATGGAGATTTTGTAGTATTTGTACTAACATGGATGGAGGTAGAACACATTATTCTTTTTTTTTTTTTGCAGTTTCTGGATGGGACTGGGTTTGAACCTACCACCTCCAGCATATGGGGCTGGCACCCTACTCCTTTGAGCCACAGAACACATTATTTTTAGTGAAGGGTCACAGGAATGGAGAAGTATGAATTCTAGGTATTCAACTTTGATATGAAGACAATTAATGACGCAGTGGGGCATGGGGGAAAGGGAAAATGGACAGAGAAGGAGGGAGAGGGTGAGCAAAAGGAAAAGAAGAAAAAAAAAGAAAGAAAATAGTGACTAATTCTCACATAAATTGGATTTAATTTTGACCAAAGTACATTACTTAAACATTAATTTTTAATTCAACTTGTTAATATGTTATTTAGGATATTGCATCTTCATTTATAAGTGACATGCTTGTAATTTCCCTTTATAATAATATATTTTCTCCAGTTTTAATATCAGGTGTATTCAGATTAAGTAGCACGATTTTGAAGTATTTCTTCTTTTTCTATTGTCTGTAAGATTTGGCATGATCTGTTTTTTGAAATTACCTTTTACTTTTCTTTATCAATATTAGTTGTCTATTTTTTGAGACTTTGAAAAAAATAAGACGTAGTTAACTGATGACTCCATACTGAACCTCAGAGTCAAAGCATTCTATGATAGACATACGCTTTTCTGACAATGTGAATGTTACTTTCTTTGCATTATTATTATTGCTTAATATTTTTTATGAAGCAATTGTCTTATTTCTTTTCTGAATGTATTTATCTTTGTTCATTCTTTATGAGGTTTTTGTTTATAGTCCTTATTTTAAACATTGTTATTGTTATTAAATTTTAAGACTAATTCTGTGAAGGCAAAAAGTGGAAACCACAAATAAACACATGTATATGTAAATAAAAAATACACCTTTGTATTGTGCACATTAGGTGAGCTATTTTTATAGTATATACAATAACTATATATTTGTAGTATATACAAAATATACAATATAATGCCCCTCCCCCAAATTCTTATTTCCTCATGACTAGATTTAGGTTATTAGCCTTTTTTGTAAAAACCACAGAAATGGTATCTTCTTCTCAAGAGGCATTATGATACTGTTTTGTCTCGATTGTGGTTATATAAATTTTGATCACTTGATTAAGCCAGTGCCCAAGAGGTTTCTATATTGTGAAGTTACTATTTTAACCTTTGAAATTATCCATTCACTATTTCCGCATCTTCCCAAAGGTAACATACTGTCTTCTAACATCATAGGTTAGTTCTGCAGGGTTTTGATCTTTACATATTGGGAATCATACAGTATACAGTATCTTTTTGTGAATTTTTTTCATTTTACTTTGTGCAATTCATCCATATTCCTATACAATTGTCATTTGATTATTTTCATTGCTCTATAATATTTCTTTGGTTTGATATACCGTTTGTTTAATCTCTATACCATATAGGATTCTGTCAATGTGCTATATATGATTCTATTATTGTGATATTTATCTATTTCTGAGAAATCGTATAAAACCTACTCCAGGTTTTATTACCAAAAATATGCTCTATAAACATTTCTGTAAATGTAATTTGAATAATCTCTGTATACATTTCTGTTGGATTTATAACTACCTTTGAAATTGCTGAGTTGCAAAATTCCTATATATTGGTAAATATTTCCAAAGAGTTTTCTGAAGGACTTGTATCAGAATTACATGAGATTTTTACTCTCTCTGAAATACTATAATTTGTTTTCCTCAAATTACTTTATCTTTATTGCCTTTACCTTGATGCATTTACTAGGATCTCCAAGAAATGTTAAAAAGGATTTTTTACCATGAATATGAGTTGAATTTTATTAAAGACATTTTCCTCACCTTTTGAGATGATGATTTTTTTTACCTTTCATTCTCTTAATGTGTTGAATTATACGGTTTGATTTCCAATTGTTAAGCCAACCACAATTACCAGTATGAAACTATATAAAAGTGATGAATTATCCTTTTTATATACATCTATATTATGTTTAATATTTTAAAAAGATATTTATATCTATGTTCATGAGGAAATTGGCCTCTAACTTTTCTTTCCTATAATGTTCCTATCAGATTTTGGTATCAAAGTTATTCTGGACTTCTAAAGGTTAGAAAAGAGTTTTCTCTTTTTTATGTTATCAGTAATTTAAACTTTAAAGCATGTTATCAGTTGATGTTAGGGACTTTTTTTTTAATTTGGAAGAATTCACTGATCAAACTATTTGTAAGTTTTTGTTATTTGATTCCACTTATTTGTTAGACATAAGAATGTTCAAATATATAATTTTTCTTTCTGCCAATTTTGGTAAATTGTGCTTCAAATTAAAAAAAAAAAAAAAAAAAAAGGCTATTTTAGGCTCAGTGCCCATCACTCAGTGAGTAAGGCGCCAGCCACATACACCTAGGCTGGCAGGTTGGAGCCTGGCCCAGGCCTGCTAAAACAATGACATCTATAACCAAAAAATAGCCAGGCATTGTGGCAGGCGCCTGTAACCCCAGCTACTTGGGTGGCTGAGGCAAGAGAATCGCTTAAGCCAAAGTTTGAGGTTGCTATGAGCTGTGATGCAACAGCACTCTACGGAGGGCAACACAGTGAGACTCCCTCAAAAAAAAAAAAAAAAAAAAGAAAGAAAGAAAGAAAAGAAAAGATAATCTATACTAACTAGGCACAGGGGCTCATGCCTGTAACCCTAGCACTCTGGGAGGCTGAAGCAGATGGACTGCCTGTGAATTTACGGGTTTGAGGCTGAAGCAGATGGACTGCCTGTGAATTTACGAGTTTCAGACCAGCCTAACTCAGAGTGAGACTCTGTCTCTAAAAATAGCCAAGCATTATGGTGGGCACCCATAGTCCCAGCTACTCAGGAGGCTGAGGCAAAAGGATCACTTGAGCCCAAGAGTTTAGGGTTGCTGTGAGCTATGACGCCGTAGCACTCTACCAAGGATGACAGAGTGGGACTCTGTATAAAAAAAAAAAAAAAAAAAAAAAAAAGGAAAATCCATACTATTGTGGTAAAGTACCTTCTATATTGTAATTATCAACCAACACAAACTAGTATCAATCAATCAACCAAATTGCCATTGCTGACATAGAAAGCATAAAAATATTATTTATAAACTCTTATAGCAATTTTTTTTTTCCCCTTAATTTTTTCTTATTAAATCATAGCTGTGTACATTAATGCAATCATGGGGTACAATTTGCTGGTTAAACTCTTATAACAATTTGATGGTCATTTTCTATAAACCTACTAAAAGTATAAACTTCAATTTATGTTTTTCGTTTAATTTTTTTCTAGTTTTTTTTTTTTTTTTTTTTTTTTTTTGAGACTCACTATGTTGCCATCAGTAAAGAGCTGTGACATCACAACTCACAGCAACCTCAAACACTTTGGGCTTAAGCAATTCTCTTGCCTCAGCCTCACAAGTAGCTGGGACTACAGATGCTCTCACCACAACACCTAGCTATTTTTTGGTTGTAGTTGTCATTGGTGTTTGACAGGCCTGGGCTGAGTTCGAACACGCCAGCTTGGGTGTATGTGGCTAGCATGCTAGCTGCTGAACTACAGGCGCTGAGCCTCAATACTTTTTCCTATTTCTAAGTGATCGAAATTTTATAGATCTTGTTTAAGGTCAAGCATAAATGCTCAAGCTTTTACCTCCATGAACCAGACTGGTAGAGTCAGCTTTCCCTGACTATTTCTATCCCCTAAAGCAGTTCTCTTATGGGACTTATACTTCTACAGACTACAAGTTCCTGGAATACAAAAATAGACATCTTATTCATTTGGCATCCTTATAGCACATGAAATGGGCCTCAAATTTGCAGAATGATTTTAAGAGACAGTATTAGATGCGCATGAATGAATTTCACTATAGAGATCAGAGAAGATTCTGAAATTATATCCAAAATTATATGCATGTACTTTTCACATGTCTTTAACTCTTATTAGATTCTCAAAGGAGTCTAAGAACTCCCAAAATGTTAAAGAAACCAGTCTAATAAGGAAAGGACTCAAGTGTCATTAACAAACAGACCTGTTTATGCCAGCAAGTCCATCAGTGTTTAGCAGGGTTAGCTTGGGGAAAATATCGATTTCTATATTTACTTCAAAGATTTGCTGTGAGGGCCCAAAATGGTGGCTCACACCTGTATTCCTAGCACTATGGGAGGCCAAATCGGAAGAATAACTTGATCTTAGGAGTTCCAGACCAACCTGAGTAAGAGGAAGACACTGTCTCTACTAAAAATAGAAAAATTGAGTGTTGTGGCAGACACATGTAGTACCAAGCTACTTTGGAGGCTGAGGAAGGAGGATCACTTGAACCCAAGTGTTTGAAGTTGCTGTGATCTGGGCTGACACCATGGCACTCAAGCATAGGCAACAGAGTAAGATTCTGTCTTTAAAAAAAAAAAAGATTTACAGTAAGAACTAAATGTGACCACACATACAAAGTCCTAGAATCATGAGTATGTGACAGGCACTCAAACAATATCAGTTTCCTTTCTGCCCTTCTCTCTCCTTTAAGTAAGTTTACAGTATCTACAAAGTGAGCCGGCTCGGGTCTTTTATAATTTTTAATTACCAACTGCTGCTATATCCCTTGAGAGCTGTGCTCAGACTATTTTCTTACAAATCCATCTCAGAAATATATTTGTTTTAAATCAATCACCTTTAGATTTCTGTCTTGTCTTGCCAAGTAATTCTAATTACTGGTTTCTCCGCTCTAATGAATGCAAAATGGTTTTTTTAAGTATATAACTTAATGCTCTTAAGAGAACTGAAATCTTGATTGTGCTATATCCAAACATAGTCTTTTTCCTACAAAGACTTTCCTCATCTCCCGATATAATCACCCCTTCCTCAGGGCTACTTACCGTTCCCTGACCATGTATACCATATGCACCTACCATACTGCATTACAGCTTTATTTACATAGTTCTAGAAGTTCAAGGTAGTGATAATAATCAATTATCTTTGTATTACTCCAGCATGTCAATGCAACTACATATAACAGCTCAGTGAACAAACTTTTACCCTGATCCTTTATTCCATTTTTCAAACAAGAAGTTAAACAAGGACTGTATTACTTAAAAATTAAGCTGAAATCTCTAATTCAAACTACATATTATTCTATTTCAACTTCCTGTTCCTTGAATGTTAACACAGCAATTATGTTGCTACATTTGTAACTATGAATGGTAAGATTTTTAAAGTTCTCTACTTAAAAAATATTGATAAAAAACTTTTGGTTACAAGTGAGTTTTTAAAAAATTTTTATTTTGAAATACAGTCACAGCACAATTGAAAAATACAGAAAAGTTCTGTACTTTTTCCTCAGTTTCTTTCTCCCCAATGCTAACAAACTACCAACACTACCAAACCCAAGAAACTGACACGAGGTACAATCCACCTACTTTACAGTACGTCACAATTTCAGTCACCTGTGGCTACACTTTGTCAAAAAATAGTAAATGGAAAATTCCAGAATTAAACAGTTCATAAGTTTTAAATGGTGTGCCATTCTGAGTAGCATGGTGGAATCCTATGGCAAACCCACTACCTATCACTTAATAGCTGGTACCTCAGTGCTCAGTTCAGGTAATCTTTATCTTTTTTTTTTAGACAGAGTCTTACTATGTCACCATCGGTTGAGTGATATGGCATCACAGCTCACAGCACCCTCAAATTATTGGGCTAAGCGATTCTGTTGCCTCAGCCACCCAAGTATCTGGGACTATAGGCACCTGCCACAACACCCAGCTATTTTTTTTTTTAAATTGTAGTTGTCATTGCTGTTTAGCTGGCCCGGGCGGGGCTTGAACCCACCAGCCTAGGTGTATGTGGCTGGCACAGTAACCACTGTGCTATGGGTGCTGAGCCAGGTAAGAATGGCTTCAAAGTGCAAAAGTAATGATACTGGTATATTATTCTATTTTACTATTGTTGTTGTTAATCTTTTACTATACCTAATTTATAAATTAAACTTTATCACAGGGGTGTATATATAGGGAAAAAATAGAGTTTGGCACGGCCTAGTTTTAGGCATCCACTGGGGGTTCTGAAAATATGTTATTTATCATCCAAGGTTAAAGAGGGATTACTATATACAGATTTTTCTTGTGTGTGTGTGTGTCTATGCACTTTTTTTTTTTTTTTTTTTAATTTGAGACAAGAGTCTCACTTTGCTGCCCTTGGTTGAATGCCATAGCATCATAGCTCACAGCAACAACCTCAACAACCTCCTGAAAGAGTTTGAGGCTGCTATGAGTGAGGCTGACACCACTGCATTCCAGTCTGGGGGAACAGAATGAGCTCTGTCTCAAAAACAAATAAAAAGATGGACAATTTCCTAATTGTTGTCTCTGACATATCAGAGAAGGGCAAATCAAAACAATGAGATATCTCACAGTCTTTAGGATGACTACTCAAAAAAACAGACAAGTGGTCACGTGCAGTGGCTCACACCTATAATCCTAGCACTTTGGAGGCCAAGGCAGGTGGACTGCCTGAGCTCACAGGTTCAAGACCAGTCTCAGCCAGAGCAAGACCTCGTCTCTAAAAAATAGCCAGGCGTGGTGGCCAGCGCCTGTAGTCCCAGCTACCCGGGAGGCTGAGGCAAGAGAATCTCTTAAAGCTCAGCACCTGTAGCACAGTGGTTACGGTGCTAGCCACATACACTGAGGGTGGTGAGTTCGAACCTGGCCTGGGCCAGCAATGACAACAATGACAACTGCAACAAAAATAGCCGGGCATTGTGGCAGACACCTATAGTCCCAGCTACTTGGGAGGCTGAGGCAAGAGAATCGCTTAAGCCCAAGAGTTTGAGGTTCCTGTGAACTGTAACACCACAGCACTCTACTGAGGGCAACATAGTGAGACTCTGTCTTAAAAAAAAAACTGGGCAGCACCTGTGGCTCAAAGGAGTAGGGCACCGGCCCCATATGCTGGAGGTGGTGAGTTCAAACCCAGCCCTGGCCGAACACTGCAAAAAAAAAGGGGGGTGGGGGGGAGGGACAAGTATTTATGAGGATACAGAGAAACTGGAACCCTCTCCCCTTTATCCTCCTGGTGGGATTATACAATCATTTAGCCCCTATAGAAAACAGTATGGAGATTCTAAAAAAAATTAAAACTAGCACTATCCAAACTAGGTTCATCAAGTGAAACCTTTTGGTGGTTGATGTTGATAATGTAGGAAGCTATACGATGTGTG
This sequence comes from Loris lydekkerianus, assembly GCA_963574355.1. Lineage (NCBI taxonomy): Eukaryota > Metazoa > Chordata > Mammalia > Primates > Lorisidae > Loris > Loris lydekkerianus. Next base: position 27,422 of record CAUYPK010085448.1, on the reverse strand, counting down.
GCAGAGGTATGGGGAAATCTCTGTACCTTTTACTAAGAATCTGAAATGCTCTAAAAAACAATCTACTAAAATAAAAAATAGGACTACCATATGATCCAGCAATCCCACTTCTGGTTATACATTTTAAGAAGTCAATAGTGGCCAGGTGCAGTGGCTCATGCTTGTAATCCTAGCACTCTGGGAGGCCAAAGCTGGTGGATTGCTTGAGCTCAAGAGTTCGAGACCAGCCTGAACAAAAGCCAGACCATCTCTAATAAAAATAGAAAAACTGAGACAAGAGGATCGCTTGAACCCAAGAGTTGGAGTTGCTGTGAGGTATGATGCCACAGCACTCTACCCAGGGTGACAGCTTGAGACTCTGTCTCAAAAAAATAAATAAAATAAAGTCAATTAGTATTAGGCTGGGCACTGTGGCTCATGTTTGTAATCCTAGTACTCTGGGAGGCCGAGCTGTGTTGATTGCCTCAGCTCACAGGTTTGAGACCAGCCAGAGTAAGTGTGAGACCCCACCTCTACAAAATAGCCTGGCATTGTGGCAGCGCCTGTAGTCCCAGCTACTTGAGACTTGTGTCCAAGTGTTGAGGCTGCTGTGAGCTATGATGCCACAGCACTCTACCAAGGATGACAAAGTGAGACTCCATTTCAAAAAAAAAGTAAGATCAAGGATCTATTTGTACACTTCTATTCACAGCAGCACTATTCACAAGATCCAAAGGTGGACTCAACCCAAATGTCCTACACAGATGAATGGATAAACAAAATATGATATTCACACAATGGAACACTATTCAGCCTTTAAATGGAAGGAAATCCTGTCATATGCTACAATATGGATGACCTCGTAAGGACGATCTCCTAAGAGAAATAACTCAAGTCACAAAAAGACAAAACACTGCATGATTCTACTTACATAAGGTACCTAAAGTAGTCAAATTCATACAAAGGATAATGATGTTGCCCCCACCCCCAAGGGAGAGGTGGGAAGCTGTTATTTAATAGTGTTTCAGATTTGGAGGATGAAAAAAGTCTTAGACATCAGTTTCACAACATGAACATAGTGAACATATTTACCACTACATTTAAGACTGCTTAAGATCAAAGCTTACAAAATGTTTTTGACTATAAGAAAAAAAGTTTTATTTTTTATTTTATTTTCTTGAGACAGAGTCTCAAGCTGTTGCCCTGGGTACCACACCATGGTGTCGTAATAGCAACCTCCGCCTCTTGGGCTCCTCTTGCCTCAGTTTTCCTGTTTTTATTAGAGACAGGATCTTGCTTTTGCTCAGCCTGGTCTCAAACTCTAAGCTCAAGCAATCCACCTGCCTGGGCCCCCCAGGGTGCTAAGATTACAGGCACCAGCCATCTCACCCAGCCAAGAAAAAAATTTGTATATATACAAATGGAATTACACAGTATGTAACCATTTGAGATGGGCTTTTAGGATTTAGCGTAATTCCCTTGAGATCAACCAAGATTTGTGTGTGTATTAATAGTTTGTGCCTTTTTTTTCTGATGCATAATGTGTTCCATAGTATTATCACACCATAGTTTAACTATTCACCCATTGAAAGACAATTCAATTATTTCCAGCTTTAAGCTATTGCTAATAAAGCTACTATGAACATTCACACAGGCTTTTACAAGGACTTAAGTTTTCACTTCCCTAAAGTAAATATACAAATGTGCAATTGATAGTATAGTAAGTACATAATTCAGTTTAATAAAAACTGTAAACCTGGGTGGCGCCTCTGGCTCAGTGGGTAGGGCACCGGCCCCATATACTGAGAGTGGCAGTTCAAACCTGGCCCCAGCCAAACTGCAAGAAAAAAACATCAAGGCAATGTGGCGGGTGCTTGTAGTCCCAGCTACTCGGGAGGCTGAGGCAAGAGAACAGCCTAAGCCCAGGAGTTGGAGGTTGCTGTGAGCTGTGTGACGCCACAGCACTCTACCAAGGATGATTAAAAAAAAAAAAGAAAGAAACTGCAAACCTTTGTATGATGGCTGAACCATTTTACATTCCTATCAGCAATATCTGAGAGATAAAGTTTCCCTGTATCCTTGACAGCATTTAGTGTTATTATTCTTTTTTTTTTTTTATTTTAACTATACTAATAGGCTATGTGGTGATATTTTATTGTGGGTTCCATTCGCAATTCCCCTATCTAAAGACCTTGAACATCTTTCCATTTGGTTATTTGCTGTATGCATGTCCTCTTCAGTGAAATGTATGTTCTTGTGTCTATTTTCTAAATGAACTGGGCGTTTTTTGTTTGGTTTGGGGGGCTCTTTTGTTTGTTTACTGCTATAGGTTCTTTATACACTCTAGTTGCAAACAGTTGCCAGATATGTAGCTTCCAAATGTGTTCTTCCAGACTGTAGCGTGGCTTTTCATCCTTTTTTTTTTTTTTTGAGAGTCTCAAGCTGTCACCCAGGGGAGAGTGCCATGGCATCATAGCTCACAGCAACCTCCAACTCTTGGACTGAAGCAATCCTACTGCCTCAATTTTTCTAGTTTTGTAGAGATGGGGGTCTCAATTTTACTCAGGCTAGTCTTGAACTGCTGAGAGCTCAGGCAATCCACCCACCTTGTCCTCTCAGAGTGCTAGAATTACAGGTATGAGCCACCTCACTCAGCAGCTTCTCATCCTCTTATCATGATCCTTTACAAAGTCATTAATTTTGATGTCTAGTTTTCCAATATTTCCTTTCATTCATACTTCTGATGTCGTGTTTAAGAAAAAAAGACTCTTGGTTCAGCCCTGCTTTGCTTTGAAAGAAACCCTAGTAGGTATATAACTTATATAAGAAACACGGTTCGGCGCCTATAGCTCAGCAGCTAGGGCACCAGCCGCATACACTGGAGCTGGCAGGTTCAAACCCAACCCAGGCCTGCCAAACAACAATGGCAACTACAACAAAAACAAAGCCAGGCACTGTGGTGGGCCTGTAGTCCCAGTTACTTGGGAGGCTGACACCATAGCACTCCACGGAGGGAGACATAATGAGACTCTACCTCAAAAAAAAAAAAAAATAGCTGGGCCTTGTGGTGAGCACCTGTAGTCCCAGCTATGAGCTTTGATGCCACAGCACTCTACTGACTCTGTCTCAAAAAAAAAAAAAAAAAGTTATATTTTAACATTTAAATATCTTATTTCCTGGTACTGCATTTTAATCCTTATTCTCTCACATTTAACTGTTCATACATATCAATAATTCATCTTTATTACCAAAATTTTTTGTACTTTTCTGTACTTGAAATGCCATTAACCATTACCACGTGTACCTTGCCAGGCTATTTCCAGAAGCACATATTTTCTTATCTGAAAAGTTATTTCCTGCAAGCCAATGAAAGGTGATGCTAAATGGACTCTTAGAGATCATATAATTCTAACAAAAATTTACATTCCACCAAAATTTTCTCAATAATTAAAAAATGGGCTCGGCGCCTGTGGCTCAAGCGGCTAAGGCACCAGCCACATACACCTGAGCTGGTGGGTTCGAATCCAGCCTGGGCCCGCCAAACAACAATGACGGCTGCAACCAAAAAATAGCTGGGCGTTGTGGCGGGCACCTGTAGTCCCAGCTACTTGGGAGGCGGAGGCAGGAGAATCACTTGAGCCCAGGAGTTGGAGGTTGCTGTGAGCTGTGATGCTACGGCACTCTACCGAGGGTAACAGCTTGAGGCTCTGTCTCAAAAAACAAAAAAAAACAAAACAAAATTTAACAAATGCCAAATTCTTCATCTTAAATTGAACTGACTCCATTAAAAGAAAAGAACACAATGTAGAACAAGGGCACAACCACATTCCAGTTTACTATAAATCAGCATAATCACTCCCCCCACCCAAAAAAACTTGCACTGAAAATACCCAAGCCCAAAAAATGCAAATATTGAAACTCATCTTGACAGTGCAATTACTGCACTTCACTTAAAGAAGTCAATTATCAGATTTTACAAACTAGATTATCACTCTATTAACAATTAAGACAGGCAAGACCAGTGGCTGCCAGTACTTTGGAAAGCTAAGGCAGGAGGATCACTTGAAATCAGGATTGAAAACCAGCCCAGGAAACACAATGAGACTCTATCGCTACAAAAAAAAATTATTTTTAATTAGCTAGTCATAGTGACCTGTGCCTGCAGTCCTAGATACCTGAGAGGCTAAGACAGGAAGGTCCCATGCTTTCTGAAATTTGAGGTCACAGTGAGCAAAGACAGCACTGCTGCACTCCAGCTCAGGAGACAAAGACTCTATCTCTAAAAAACAAATAATAAAGCATCTAATTTCACAACTCTATGTGGACATATTACAAGTTATAATATATATTAGCTTAAGCTATATAATACATTATAGTAAATATAAATTATGCTGATATTCTAATAAATACCTACAAATTACAGACTTAGTTTAGTTCAACATTTCACTTATTTATTCATTCGTTTACTTACTTACTTTGGAGGACAGAGTCTCACTCTGTGCCCTGGCATCACAGCTCACCTCTTGGGCTCAGAGATCCCTTGGCCTCAACCTCCAGAGTAGCTGGGGACTACAGGCACTCGCCACAATGCCTGGCTATTATTTTTGTTGTTGTTGTAGTTGTCATTGTTGTTTGGCAGGGCCAGGCTGGATTCGAACCCAACAGCTCCGGTATATGTGACTGGTGCCCTAGCCACTGAGCTACAGGCACCAAGCCAGTTTTCCTGTTTTTAACAGAGACGGGGATCTCACTCTTGCTCAAGCTGGTCTCAAACTCCTGAGCTCAGGCAATCCTCCTGGCCTCAGCATCCCAGTGCACTCGGATTACAGGCATGAGCCACTGTTCCTGGCATAGTTCAACACATTTTAATATATTCAGCAGTTATTTGAAAGTGAGGTCAACTATTACAAAAAGACTAATGTATAAAGTATGTTTCACTCTGAAATAGATTATAAAAAAATTAAACTACTGTATTTATAAAAAACTAAATTTCGGCGACACCTGTGGCTCAAGGAGTAGGGCACCGGCCCCATACACCGGACGTGGCGGGTTCAAACCCAGCCCTGGCCAAAAACTGCAGAAAAAAAAAACTAAACTAAACTAAATTTCATTATCACAATCAGTGACTGAAAAACAAAGTGACCTGAAAGTCATTTTGATTTTCTAACACATTGGGTAAATAATTCCTTGATGCTCCCTCAACTACATTGCAGACAAGCAAATGTAGTTTGTAAATCATACATTGCCCTGCCCTGAACCAAAATGTTTCATTTATTCCTATTTTTCAGGCAGGACATTCAATACAATATATAGTAGTTACATTATTTCTATAACAACATACAGACACAAAAATCCCCAAATTCTGCTAAACAATTAGTTTGATGCAATGTAAATTTAAGATTTCTCTTCCAGAGGTCAGGCACAGTGGTTCACACCTATAATCGCAGCACTCTGGAAGGCTGAGGCCACCAGACTGATCAAGAGTGAGACCCTGTCTCTAAAAATAGCCAGGGGTTATGGTGGGTGCCTATAGTCCCAGCTACTTGGGAGGCTGCGACAAGAGAATCACTTGAGGGTGGCGCCCATGGCTGAAGGAGTAGGGTGCCAGCCCCATATACTGGAGGTAACAGGTTCAAACCTGATCCTGGCCAAAAAATGCAATAAATAAATAAAATAAAACAATCTGGTATCTTTCAGAAAATACTTTCAAAAAAAAAAAAAAAAGAGAATCACTTGAGCCCAGAAACCTGAGGTTGCTGTGAGCTACGACCCCACAGCACTAAGATTCTGTCTCCAAAAAATAAAGATTTATATTCTATTTCTAAACATGAGTTAGCAACTGTTAATAATCAATTATTGCAGCTCTGCACCTGTAACTCACGTGGATAAGGCGCCAGCCACATACACCAAAGCTGGCAGGTTCGAATCCAGCCTGGGCCTGCCAAACAACAATGACAACTACAACAAAAAAATAGCTGGGCATTGTGGCAGGCGCCTGTTGTCCCAGCTACTTGGGAAGCTGAGACAAGAGAATCCTGTCTTGAGAAGCTGAGACTTAAGGGTGGCGCCTGTGGCTCAGTGAGTAGGGCGCCAGCCCTATATACCGAGGGTAGCGGGTTCAAACCCAGCCCCAGCCGAACTGCAACAAAAAAACAGCAGGGTGTTGTGGCGGGCGCCTGTAGTCCCAGCTGCTCGGGAGGCTGAGGCAGGAGAATCGAAGAAGCCCAAGAGCTGGAGGTTGCTGTGAGTCCTGAGACATCACGGCACTCCACCGAGGGTGGTAAAGTGAGACTCTGTCTCTACAAAAAATAAATAAATAAATAAAATAAAATAAATTAAAAAAAAGAATCACTTAAGCCCAGGAGTTGCAGGGTACTGTGACCTGTGATGCCATGGCACTCTACCCAGGGCAACAGCTTGAGGTTCTGTCTCAAAAAAAAATCAATTATTCCTCTTTCTGTTTAAGACTGTTAACATTATTGTATGTATGTCAGAGTGCTAATATAGTCTAGAAAGGCCAATAAGAAACCAAACCTGGGCAGCACCTGTGGCTCAAAGGAGTAGGGAGCTGGCCCCATATGCTGGAGATGGCAGGTTCAAACCCAGCCCTGGCAAAAAACTTAAAAAAAAAAAAAAAAGAAAAGAAAAAAAGAAATACCAAACCTTTTAATCTCCTCTTTTGGAGAATATTCTTTAAATACCATATGAACAGGGCAGATAATGAAACACAGCGTATCAAAAGAGCCAGGAAGTAGGATAGCCTGGTGACTAACAATTGTAATCCTAGCACTCTGGGAGGTCGAGGCCAGTGGATGGCCCTGAGCTCACAGGTTCGAGACCATCCTGAGCAAGAGCCTGAGCAAGAGTGAGACCCTATCTCTAAAAAGAGCCGGGGCTCAGCGACCATAGCTCAATGAGTAGGGCACCAGCCACAGGTGGTGCTGGCAGGTTCGAGCCCGGCCCAGGCCTGTTAAACAACAATGACAACTGAACCAAATAACGATTACCAGTGTAATCCCAGCACTCTGGGAGGTCGGGGCGTGTGGATTGCTTGAGCTCACGATTCGATACCAGCCTGAGCAAAAGCAAGACCCCGTCTCTACTAAAAATATATAAACTGAGGCAAGAGGATCACTTGAGCCCAAGAGTTGGAGGTTGCTGAAAGCTATGAGGCCATAGCACTTTAACCAGGGCAACAGCTTGAGACTCTATCTTAAAAAAAAAAAAAAAAAAAAAAAAAAGGATTCTTAAGCCTCACCAACACTAGTGGACTAATATTCTCTGGAGATGAGGCCACTATATTTTTATAGACTCCACAAGTGCTTCCACAGTCATCACAACAACCTGCTTCCATGGGTAGCCAGCATTTCACAGATTCTGGAATTTTCCATATTACTTTAAAATACACAATCAAGGGCAGCGCCTGTGGCTCCATGGAGTAAGGCGCCAGCCCCATATGCCGGAGGTGGCAGGTTCAAACCCAGCCCCAGCCAAAAACTGCAAAAAAATAAAAATAAATAAAATACACAATCAAGATTTCTACAACAAAAGAAGCTCAATAATCTTCATTCCTGCACAGAGGGATTTTTCTTCCTAGTTCTGGAATATCTATGTAAACATAGAATGTCTATACATGCTGATGAAAAAGCAATGAAAATCTAAAAACCTTCAAGTGTCCTTTTAAAAAAGCTTCTACTTATTCTTTATAAATACTAGTCATAAAGTTTAGTAGGGTTAGGGTAGAAAATAAGTCCAATTAGTCCAAACTTTTTTCTCTGCATTAACTGCCAACACCAAAAAGTTTAGTGCTCCCTTGGTCTGTAACATTAAATTCAAATACATTTACTTTGATTCTGGCCTTAAGCTATTTCCCCTGGCCCCAGGACCACTTTTGTTGGTGTGTGTGTGTCTCCCTCTGTTGCCCAGGCTAGAGTACCATGGTTTAAGCCTAGGTCTCAGCAACCTCAAATTCAAGGGATCTTCCCAGGTTGGCCTAAAATACACTTTCTATGGTCACCTTTAATTTGTCCACTGAGTCTGAGAAATACACTCATCACAACAACCTGCTTACATGGGTAGCCGGCATTTCACAGCATTGCTCATTTAATTTGTTTGTGTTAAAAAATCTTTTTTTTTTTTTTTTTTTTTTTAGACAAGAGTCTCACTTGGTCACCCTCGGTAGAGTGCTGTGATATCACAGCTCACAGCAAACTCAACCTCTCCAGCTCAAGTGATTCTCTTGTCTCAGCCTCCCCAGTAGCTGTGACTACAAGCATCTGCCACAACGTCTGGCTATTTTTTTAGAGATGGGGTCTTGCTCTGGCTCAGCCTGGTCTCCAACCTAAGAGTTCAAGCAGTCCACCCTCCTTGGCCTCCCAGAGTGCTAGGATTACAGGCGTGTGCCACCGTGCCCAGCTGAATACTTAAAATTTTTTAGATCATATTTCATGATTAATTACTGTTCCCTAGGAGGCAATTATACCCAATTAAAAACAAAAAGTTACTAAAATAAGGTCTTGATTCTAACAGCCCCACTAGCAGCACCTGTGTGAGCATGAGTCAGTTACTTAGCCTAAGCCTCTACTTCATTATTGAGAGAATGAGATAACACATGTAAAGTACTGTGTCTGGCAGAAGTCAGTCCTCAGCAAATATCAGTCCATATAAACATCTGAAACATAAATTTAAGGATGGATGCTTTTCTGAAAAAGAACATGGGGCCAGGGTTGGAAAGACTATACTTTCTGCACTCTTTGCTTTTTTTTTTTTTTTTTTTTTTTGGGGGGGGGGCAGTTTTAGCCAGGGCTGGGTTTGAATCAGCCACCTCTGGCATATGAGGCCAGCACCCTACTCCTTTGAGCTACAGGCGCCACCCTGCACTCTTTGCATTTTTAACCAGTACATATACTACCATTTTAAAACATTGGACAGGTACTCACACCTGTAATTCCAGCACTTTGGAAGTCCAAAGTGGGAAGATAATTTGCAGCCAACCTAGACAATACTGAAAGATTCCATCTCTACAAAAACAATTTCAAGGCCAGGTGCGGTGGCTCACACCAGTAATCCTAGCACTCTGGGAGGTCAAGGCGGTGGATCACTTGAGCTCACAAGTATGACATCAGCCAGAGCAAGAGGGAGATCCCACCTCTACATAAAAATAGAAAATCTAGCTGGGTGTCGTGGGGGGCACCTGTAGTCCCAGCTACTAGGGGGGATGATGCAAGCACATAGCCTGAGCCTAAGAGTTGAGGTTGCTGTGAGTTACGATGATGCCACTGCACTCTACCCAGGGCAACAGACTAAGAATGTCTCAAAAAAAATCAAATTAGCAAACATAACAACATGCCTGTATCCTAGCTACTACAGAGGTTAAGGAAAGAGCATTGCTTGAGCACAGGAGTTCGAGGCTGCAGTTAGCTGTAATCATGCCTACACTCCATCCTGTCTCTAAAAAAATAATTTTTTTCAATGAAAAAACTAAAAAGAAAAACAAACTTATCTCTTGTGCTGGAGGATTTCTTATCATGTAACACAGGGGTCCTCAATTTAAACAGGGAGCCAGTTCACTGTCCCTCAGACCGTTGGAGGGCTGGACTATAGTTAAAAAAAAAAACAAAACTATGAACAAATTCCTATGCGCATTGCACATATCTTATTTTGAATTAAAAAAACAAAACGGGAACAAATACAATATTTAAAATGAAGAACTAAAGTTAAATCAACAAACTTACCAGTATTTCAATGGGAACTATGGGCCTGCTTTTGGCTAATGAGATGGTCAATGTCTGGTTCCATATTTGTCACTGCTAGTCGTAACAAGAGATGCAAGTGTGCATCAGTTAGTCCCGAGACTGAGAGGAGGAGTGGAGAGACAGAGAGGAGGGGAGTCGGAGATTGCCGTGCACATTCCACACATGCACACTGTAGCAGGACAGGCAGCGGTGGCAAAAACACCTAGAGGGCCACATGTGGCCCTCGGGGCCATAGTTTGAGGACCCCTGGTGTAACATAATGCAGTATAAAAGCTGACCTGTCACTACTTGAATTTGCCAAGGAGTAAGTCATAGTCTAATAATATCCATAAGGAAATATACAACCTATCTGATTTCATGAATCTGTTTGGTGTTCTTCCTTCACAATAGCCATAACGGTCTACTACCCTAAAAAACCTTAACCCAGTACTTTTCAAGCTGGGGTGATTCCGTTCCTCAAGGGAAATTTGATAATGGAGACATTCTTGATAGTCACAACTGAGGGGGTACACTACTGGCATCTAGTGGATAAAGACCAGGAATACTGCTAAACATTCCATAATGCACAATATAGGCCTCACAACAATAATGAGCTCAAAACATGAGTAGTGCCAAGAGTAAGAAACTACAACATAAGGAATCATTTTACTCAACTCTGAAAGCAACCAGGTTCTTTTTTACGGTTACCAACAAAAACACAACCAATAAATTCTCCCAAATAATGAATCAAAATCCTTAAGGTTTGGCAGACTAGGGGCTCAATACTCGTAGTCATTGTTGGCCATTGTTGTAACTTTCTGGAATTCTAGCAGCTAGAATTACAGGTGTGTGTAGCTGCCCAGTTCAATAAATTCCAAAAAATTTTTTTCTTTTTGGGACAGAGTCTCAAGTTGTCGCCCTGGATAGAATGCCATGGCATCATAGCTCACAGCAACCTCCAACTCTTGGGTTCAAGCGAGCCTCTTGCCTCAGTTTTTGTATTTTTAGGAGAGACAGGGTATCACTCTTGCTCAGGCTGGTTTTGAATATGTGAGCTCAAGCAATCCACCCACCTCGACCTCCCAAAGGACTAGGATTACAGACATTTCAAGATTTTTAAAGCATTATTATCAAACCTTCCAAAAGTTCACTCTAAATGATTTGAAGAAATTACACTTTACCATGGCTCAGCGCCTGTGGCTCAAGCAGCTACAGGCACCAGCTACATACACCTGAGCTAGTGGGTTCAAATTCAACCTGGGCTGCCAAACAACAATGAGGCTACAACCTAAAAATAGCTGGGCGTTATAGCGGGCACCTATATTCCTAGCTACTTGGGAGGCAGAGGCAGGCGAATCGCTTGAGCCCAGAAGTTGGAGGTTGCTATGAGCTGTGATGCCATGGCATTCTACCCAGGGCAAAAGCTTGAGGCTCTGTCTCAAAAAAAAAAAAAAAAAAAAAAAAAACTTCAACATTTTAAGAAAATATTAATGAAAGTCCATTGTTTCTAGTCAAGAAGTCAAAAAAACAGGACAAGTGCAGTGGCTTATGCCTGTAATCCTAGCACTCTGGGAGGCTGAGGCTGGTGGATTGCTTGAGCTCATGAGTTTGAGAGCAGCCTGAGCAAAAATCAAGACCCTGTCTCTACTAAAAATAGAAAAACTGAGGCAAGAGGATTGCTTGAGCACAAGTTGGAGGTTCCTGTGAGCTATGATGCCATGGCATTCTATCCAGGGCAACAGCTTGAGACTCTCTCAAAAAAAAAAAAAAAAGTCAAGAAAACAATCAGCAGCAGCTAAGTAACTTTATAGTGAGGCCTCAAAAATAGCAAACTAAACCTTTCTCTCTGCTCTACCTTAAAAAGTATACTTTAGTGGCCGGCACCTGTAGTCCCAGCTACTCAGGCTGAGGTAAGAGAATCACTTAAACCCAAAAGTTTATGGTTGCTGTGAGCTGTGACACATCAGCAATCCATCGAGGGTGACATAGTGAGACTCTTGTCTCCAAAAAAAAAAAAAAAAAGTATACTTTAGTGTACCCTATGAGAAAGTCATCCTTTAACAAAGAGCTCTGGGAAATGTTTTATCAATATTTGGGATTCATCCTGTCAAAAAGTGCAAAACTGAACCAAGCCACCATCAAGATCTAGAGATGATTCACAAATGGGAAGGAAATAAGTTTTGACTTATTGTTACTGCTAACATTGTTATTACTCATATTTTACTTACTGTGTGACTTGTTTTACACCTTTTACTTTATCTTTTCCATTATGTAAGAATTGAGTACTGTTTTAATCCTGATTTAGTATTTTAATACTGTTTAATAGTTCACAACATAGAACCTTATTCTGAATAAAGAATTCTTAAAGAGACCAAAAAAAAAAACAATTTATTCCTCAAAAACAATAAAAAGTACGGAGAAAGGATGTGTTTTTAAATATAAGATGCAATTAAGGTAGTCTTTCATTGCTTTTCCAATACATTTTTCGTGATGTGCTGTAGTATCATTAGAATTTCTCCCTTCACTTCAAGTCACTCCCCTTGAGCATCAAGAACTTTAGTGCTTGTCCAAACCTGCTTGCTCATAGTCTAATAATAAATCTAGTCATACAATCTGTAAGAGCCCCTGACAACCTTTTCCCTTTAGAAGCCATAAAGGTGACTTAACTAACACCTCAAACTCTTAGTTTATCTATTTCAAAGACATATTCCATCATTTCAGCCTTTGGCTTCTGCAGAAGGCTAGGAGCTGTTGGCTTTAAAGCAGGGAGTGGGAAGTCGCCCGAACTAAGAGTGACACACGCTGGGCGTTGGACAGCAGGGGTAACTGCTGGTTCATTTCTCTTTAAATCTGGCAGCACGTGGGAAGGCATTGTGAAGCCACCAACCCGCCTCCCCCCTTCCACTCCGCACACGTACCTCTCCAGAGCGCATGCTCCGCTCACACAGTCCTAGCAAGAGTAGGAGCCAACCCCTAAAAAGTCAACCTGGAAGCCACAAACGGCCGGAGGCCGGGACAATGGGGGAGGAGGACGCAGGGTCCTCTGGGGTGGCAGACCCGGCAGCTGTCCTAGCCAAAGCTGGCGGGCGCAGCCCCGGGGGTCTGCAGGCCGGAGCAGGAGCCCGAATCGCGGCGAGCACAAAGCCCCGAGCCGGCCAGCGACCGGCTCTCCCCTCGCCTGCTCCTACCCTCCCCCAGCCAGGCGGCGCAGCCGGAGCCCGTGCCAGGCGGAGGCAGGCGAGGCGGCGTCCCGCACCCCGCCAGGTTCTCAGACACCCGCGCGCCCGCGCCAAGGCCGCCAAGGCCGGCGCTTTTGTTATCGGCCACAACTCCACAAACCCAGCACTACCCAAGGAGAAGTTTTGCGCGCCTCACCTATCCGGCCAGGAGCCAATCCCTTTCGCCCCTTCTTGCCCTCCGCTGCCCGCCTCGGGTTCAGACAGCGGAGACCGGGACTCCCAGCGACAGGCCCAGACGCTCCTGCCTGCCCCCGGGGTCCGGCGGAGGCCGCCGCACCTGAGCCCAGGACCCGCCCCTCCAACGAAGGCGGCCCCTGCAGACCACCCACGGCCCCTCCCCCGCAACGTCCCACCGAACAGTGGGGGAGGGGACAACCTCCTCTCCGACCCCCGGGGCGTCAGGCCCAGTCTGAGAGCTAAAGCTGGGGCGCGCGTCCCCGCCCCCAATGCCCTCCCGAGAGCCAGCCTAGTACTGGGCCGGGCCAGGACGGGAGCCTCAGGGTCCCCACCCTCACAGGCCCGGTCCCTCTCGGCCGTCCAGCCACTAGCCCAGGAGGAGGGGAGGGGGTACCCGGCAGCGACTGTCCGCGATCGCGGCCGGGCCGGCGCCCTGCCGCCCGCTCGCTCACCTGCCAGCTGTCTTCGCAGTAGCAGTGCCGACTGCAGCTCCGTCATCTTCCCCGCCAAGGGCCCGGGCTGGCGCCGGGACTTTTGAAAGGCTAAGGACAGGCTCTGGGGACAGCTGGAGCTGGGTGTGCTGAGGAACCTGGGCCCCACGACGGAGCTCCGAAGCCGAGGGAGGCCGGGCTGGGGCGGTGGTACAGGCGCCTCACTGCCTCTGCGGGTCCGCTTGGTTCAGCTCTTCTCACAGGGACACACGCCCGGAAGGGGAGGGTACCCGGGCTGCCGCGGCGCGCTCTGGGACTTCGCTCGCCCGCTTCCCTCCTTCAACCCGCCCGTCGGCCCCTCCGGAGCCTTCCCCGCCACTGCCTCACTGCGCTCAGGGCCGCTCCGCGCAGGCGCGCAGAGCCTGCCGACTTCCGAAGCGACCCGCCGGCTAACCCGACCCCTCTGCCTCCCTGCCCCGCCCCCGGCGGCGGAATCCCACCCCTTGCACGCAGTTCCCCCGTCGCCGCCATTTTGGGAAGGTCGACACACAGCGGACTGCGGAAGCCTTCGCTAGTAGACACCCTGTGGACGCCATGACAAAGAGGTCACGGAGGGTCAAATTGTACTGCGGGTTGAAGCAGGTGTTCTGGGAGCGGAGGGTCCAAAAGAAAGGTAGTTGTCTGTTTATTGACAAGCACCCAACAGCCCTCTAACACTGCACACATGGTATGCGATTTACTCGTTGTTAGAAAACTGAACTTAGTACTGGTATGTCTCATTTCAACCTCCAAAACAGGGACTTAATAAATACTGATAATTCAATTTACATAAAAAATGCACAAAAAGATTCTTGAAATGAGCAAAATACTCTGTATCTCATAGTACAAAATGTTGAACCGGGCTGGGCACGGTGGCTCAAGCCTGTAATCCTAGCACTGTAGGAAGCCGGGAAGGGTGGATTCCTTGAGTTCGGGAGTTCCAGACCAGCCTCAGCAAGAGTGAGGCCCCTTCTCTAGAAATACCTAGGGGCCTGGCGTGGTGGCTCACGCCTGTAGCCCCAGCATTGTGGGAGACCAAGGCGTGTGGATTGCCTGAGCTCGGAGGTTTGAGATCAGTATGAGCAGGAGTGAGCCAGAGTGAAACCCCGTCTCTACTAACATCAAAAACAGCCGGACGTTGTGGCGAGCGTCTGTAATCCCAGCTACTGGGGAAGCAAAGGGAAAGAGAATCGCCAAAGGAAGAACAGGAAAAAAAAAGAAAGAAAGAAAGAAAGAAAAGAAAACAAACAAAAAAAAAAAACTTCAAACGAAGAAGAATGAACAAGCAAGCTGAAATTTAAAAAAAAAAAAAAGAAAGAAAAGAAATACCCAGGCTTTGTGGGCATCTGTAGTCCCAGCTTCTCCTTGTGGGCGCCTGTAGTCAATGCTTCTCCGGAGTCTAAAGCAAAAGGATCCCTTGAGCCCGAGTTTGAGGTTGCTGTGATCTATGACACCAAGGCACTCTACCAAGGGTGACAAAATGAGACTGTCTCGATAAAATAATGATTTTAAAAAAACAATAATAATAATATTCTCATGAGTAAGGTTAGCAAAATCTGAACTATGCAGTTCAAACTATCATCCAAAGACCAAGGGCATTGGTGCACACCTGTAGTCCCAACTACTCCAGAGGCTGAAGTGGTAGGATCCAGCCTGGGTGACATAGGGACACCCTGTCCTTTTAAAATAAAGGAGGATACAATGGTTTACACCTGTAATCCTAGCACTCTGGAAGGCCAAGGCAGGTGGATTGCTTGAGCTCAGGAATTCCAGACCAGCCTGAGCCAGAACAAGACTCCATCTCTACTAACAATAGAAAAAACTAGATGGATATCCTGAGGGGCACTTGTAGTCCCAGCTACTTGGGAGGCTGAGACCAGAGGAGCTCTTCAGCCCAAGAGTTTGAGGTTGCTATGAACTGTGACTCATGGCACTCTACCCAAGACGACAGAGTGAGACTCTGACTCAGAAAAAAAAAAGGGATGGAGCAAAAGGATAAAACCTACCAACACTCAAATTTATCTGTTCTTTTAACAAATATTAATTAAAAGGCCCAGCATGATGGCTCACCCCTGTAATCCAGCACTTTGGGAGGCCTAGGCTCTCTGGCTCAGGCTGGTCTCCAACTAGCCTGAGCAAGAGCGAGACCCTGTCTCTAAAAACTTAGCCAGTGGGTAGCACCTGTGGCTCAGTGAGTAGGGCGCTGGCCCCATATACTGAGGGTGGCGGGTTCGAACCCGGCCCTGGCCAAACTGCAACAAAAAAATAGCCGGGCGTTGTGGCAGGCACCTGTAGTCCCAGCTACTTGGGAAGCTGAAGCAAAAGAATATCGCTTGAGCCCAAGAGTTGGAGGTTGCTGTGAGTTATGATGCCAGAGCACTCTACCAAGGGTGACAAAGTGAGACTCTGTCTCAAAAACAAAACATAACAAAACAAATGTTAATTAAACCCTTACTATGTATCTGGGCTGTAGAAGAAATAGCTCTTTTTCTACCCTCAAAGGGCTTACAGTAGCTGGGAGCTCCAGGTAAGGTCAACAGCTAGACGGAAAGCAGGTTACAGCATAATTTTTTTTATTATAAAAATTGCTGAAAAAGCTGTCTTCATTTTTCCCGTAGAAAAATAATTAAAAGGGCTAGGCCTGGTGGCTCATGCCTGTATTTCTAGCACTCTGGGAGGCTGAGGCTGGCGGATCCCCTGAACTCAGGAGTTGGAGACCAGCCTGAGCCAGAGAGACTCTTATCTCTAAAAATACCCTGGCACTGTGGCAGGCATCTGTAGTCCTAGCTACTTGGGAGGCTGAAGCAAGAGGATCACTTTGAGCCCAAGAGTTTTGAGGTTGCTGTGAGCTATGATGTTACAGCACTCTACCCAGGGTGACAAAGCAAGACTCTATCTCAAAAAAAAAAAAAAAAAAAAAAAAAAAAAGGGGCCAGGCATCGTAGTTCATGCCTGTAATCACAGAAATTTTGGAGACTGAGGCCTAAGGATTACTTGAGGCCAGAGAATCACTTGAAGCCAGGAGTTCAACACCAGCCTGGCAAACGTAACAAGATGCTGAGATGCTAACTGGGTGGTGAGGGTAGGAGAATCATGTGAGCTCAATAATTTGAGGTGAGCTATGATGAGGCCACAGCACTCTAGCCTAGGCTACAGAACAAGACCCTGTCTCAATAAAAAATAAAATTTTAACACCATCATTGTGCTATGAGATAGGGTCTAAACAGAAAACAAAAACAAAGGAACAAACACTGAGTGAACCCCAGCCACTTTGGAATAACAACACCTAATGGCTGATATGTGATTTGTAAGGCTTGAAGTTTACCAAGGTTGAGGTAAGAAAAAGAATGAAAAATAAGGGTCAAAAATAACGATTTATTTAGAATGAGAAAATAAATCACAACAAATAACTATAGGCTTGGAGAGTAGATCTTGTTCTCTAAGACCTTTTTAGTTATCAGAAATGCAGCCTGATTGCAACCAGCCTTTCCTCTCTCAGGTTGAACAAACTTCAACCTGAAGAGGGAAAGAGAGATTCCTGAAACTTCCTTTACCATAAATCCATTTTGACAGTACTCCTCCTTTCTAGATCCAAATCTTTCTTTGTTGTTGTTTTTGTTTGTTCTGTTTTTTAAAAGACAAGAGTCTTGGCTTGGTGCCTGTAGCTCAAGCAGATAAGGCGCCAGCCACATATACCAGAGCTGGTGGGTTTGAATCCAGTCCAGGCCTGCCAAACGACAAAGACAACTACAACAAAAAAAGTAGCCAGGCGTTGTGGCGGGTGCCTGTAGTCCCAGCTACTTGTAAAGCTGAGGCAAGAGAATTGCTTGAGCCCAGGAGTTGGAGCTTGCTGTGAGCTATGATGCTACAACACTCTACCCAGGTGACAGCTTGAGGCTCTGTCTCAAAAATAAATAAATAAATAAATAAAATAAAAGACACTCAGCTGAGCATGGTGGCACACAGCCCTCTGGGAGGCCGAGGTGGGCAGATCACCTGAACTCATAAGTTTGAGACCAGTGTGAGCTCTGAAAATAATCAGGCTTGTGGCAGACGCCTGTAGTCCCAGCTACTCTGGAGTCTGAGCAAAAGAATCACTTGAGCCTAAGAGTTTGAGGTTACTGTGAGCTATGACAGCATGACACTCTACCAAAGGTGACAAAGTGAGACTCTGTCTCAAAAAAAAAAAAAAGAGAGAGAGAGTCTCACTCTGGTGCCCCAGCTAGAATGCCATAGCATCAGCCTTGCTCACTGCAGCCTCAAACTCGCGGGCTTAAGTGAACCATTCGCCTCAGGCTCCCAAGTAACTGGGACTACAGGCCACCGCCACAATACCTGGCTGACTTCTCTATTTTTAGTAGACTGACATCCAGTGGGTCAGGGCAGTCAGTAAAAAAGCAAACACACATTAAAGTCAGCACTGATTTATTTTAAGTGATGTGATGGAAATGAATAGGATGAGTGAGTAACTGAGGAAAAGGGTCTATTCTCTATAAGGCCTCTGAAGAGATTTTACTTGTGCTGAGATTACAAACAGGAGATGCCATTTGAATATTCTGGAGAAGAGCATTCCAAGCAGGGGAACCACTACTGCTAAGACCCGAGGGTATAAAAGAGCTCAGCTTGTCCAAAGGGGTCATCGTGGGTAGGCAGCTATAATGAGTGCAGGGTGGAGACGCAGGCAGGGTCATCTCACAAGGGACCCTGTTGTCTACAGCAAAGAGTTGGAATTTAATTTAGTTGCAGTGGGAGCCTTAGGAGGAGAATAATCTGATGTATACTTTCTAAAGCTCATTTTTTGTTGTTTGTTTGTTTTTTGAGACCGTCTCACTGTGTCACCCTCAGTAGAGTGCTGTAGCATCACAGCTCACAGCAACCTCAAACTCTTGGGCTTAAGTGATTCTCTTGCCTCAGCCTCCCAAGTAGCTGGGACTACAAGCGCCCACCACAATGCCCAGCTATTTTTTGTTGCAGTTGTCGTTGTTTAGTTGGCCCGGGCTGGGTTCAAACCTGCCAGCCTTGATGTATGTGGCTGGCACCATAACCACTGTGCTACGGGCGCTGAGCCCTAAAACTCACTTTGGTGTTTATGGCAAGAAGAGATTGCTGGAAGACCAGTCAGTATGACTATTTGGGGGAAGGGGGCTCAAACTCTTGGGCTCAAGCAATTCTCTTGCCTCAGCCTCCCCAGTAGCTGGGACTACAGGCACCCGCCACAACGTCCAACTATTTCTAGAGA
The DNA here is from genome assembly GCA_963574355.1 of Loris lydekkerianus. Classification (NCBI taxonomy): domain Eukaryota; kingdom Metazoa; phylum Chordata; class Mammalia; order Primates; family Lorisidae; genus Loris; species Loris lydekkerianus. The sequence goes on along the minus strand of CAUYPK010085448.1, from coordinate 8,584 downwards.
CAGGATCTCGCTCTGGCTCACTCTGGTCTCGAACTCATGAGGTCAGGCAATCCACCTGCCCATGGTGCTAGGATTACAGGCGTGAACCACCGCACCTGGCCTTTGAGACAGAGTCTTACTTTGTTGCCCTGGATAGAGCCCAATGGTATCATAGCTCACAGCAACCTCAAACTCTTAAACTCAAGCAATCCTCTTACCTCAGCATTCAAAGTAGCTGGGACGATAGGTGTCCACCACAATGCCCAGCTGGCCTGGCTGTGGAAGACCAGTCAGAAGGCTATTGCAAAAGATGAGACAAAAGTTGCTGATAGTGGCTGGGCAAGGTGGCTCATGCCTGTAATCCTAGCACTCTAGGAGGCCGAGACAAGAGGATTCCTTGAGCTCAGGAGTTCCAGACCAGCTTGAGAAAAGGGAGATCCTGTCTCTAAAAATAGCCGGTGCCGATAGTTGTGGCAGGCACCAAGAAGTTGACACTTCAGGGGCATTTCCTGTGGCTCAAGGAGTAGGGCGCTGGCCCCATATACTGGAGGTGGTGGGTTCATAACCCAGCCTCGGCCAAAAAAAAAGAAGTTGACACTTCAGTGAGGAGCAACTGTCATTGGACCAGTCATCAAATTAAGGAGGTAACTGCAGATTCTGAGAAGTGCTGTCAAGAAAATAAAGTAGAGGCCAGGTACAGAGGCTCATGCCTGTAATCCTAGCATTCTGGGAGGCTGAGGCAGGTGGATTGACTGAGCTCACAGGTTGGAGACCAGCCTGAGCAAGAGCAAGACCCCATCTCTAAAAATAGCCAGGCGTTGTGGCAGGTACCTGTACTCCCAACTACTTGGGAGGCTGAGGCAAGAGGATTGCTTGAGGCCAAGAGTTTGAGATTGCTGTGAGCTGTGACACAACAGCACCCTACTGAGGGTGACCAAATGAAACTCTATCTCAAAAAAAAAAGATAGATAAGGCCAGGAAAGGCTGACTGGAAAGATGACTTTAGCCACAGTGATCAGGGCAGACCTCTCTGAGGTCATGACATTTGAAACTGAGAGGAAGTGGAGGAGGCTCTGAGGACATGGAGAAGAGTGATTCAGACACAGGGACCAGCAAGTGAGAGTCTCCCCCCTCCCTAATAGGGTGTAAGAGTGTAAAGAAGAAAGAAGGCTGTGTGGCCTGGGCACAAGGAATGAGGGGCCAGAGGGACAGGCTATAACATCAGGGAGGTAGAGAAGGGAAACCAGGCTAGGCTTTGTAGACCAAGGTGAGGAATGAATTTTATTCTAGCTGGAGTGGGAAGTTATTGCAGAGTTTGGAGCAGTCTGTGGCCTCTTTGAAGAGCTTTGGCTATGAAAGAGAGAAATGAGGTAGGGCAGTGGGGGAGGGATCTGAGTAGGGGAGAGAGACCTGTGCCTGGCTCTGAAGACAGGTCTGGTCTGAAGTTTTATTTATGTTCCCACCTCACAGCTCCCCATCCTCCAGTCGCTGTCACAGGTTTGAGCCGCAAACCTGTTCCTTTTTGGGTCATGGTGGAGTCACATGCATGCCTAGAAGCCTGCAGTTCCCACTAAGTGCTAATTAGCTTCTTTGTCCCTTGGGATCAAAGGTTCTGCCATCTGTAGAATGGGATTGAACTTGTGTCCCCTCAGAGGGTTTTCTGAGTACGAGGCCTTTTAGTCCCTTGTAGGAAATGTTTGCTGGGACTCTGAGCTTTGTGGGCTCTAGAAAAGGCCACCCATCATCACTGCTTGCTGGGCTTCTCACAGTTCCCTTTATGCTCCCATCGCAGAGACTGAAGCCCAGAGAGGAGCAGGGGCCTGCCCAAGGTCCCCAGGGAGGCAGAGACAAGGCCAGAGATGAACTCTGGCCTCACCTCTGATTTCCTGCTGTTCTCACACATCACACTGTGGCCAGAAGCAGTAAACTTGAGTCTCAGAGCCTGCTAAGATCTATTTCCCTGAGAATCTATTTTCTTCTCACTTGTCCCTGGTGCTTAGGACTCTTAGAAGTCTTTACCTGTCACAGGGGCCACCTTGGGACTGGTCCTCATACCTGTCTCAGGTATTTGCCAGCCTCATCAACAAGGAAGTTGTTGCTGACCTCACTGATGATGGAGTTGTGGTGGGTAGAAGCCATACTACAGAGTGTGTGGAGTGAATGACTATAGAATCCAAGGAATCAAAAGATAGAAGGTAGTGGCTAAAAAGTGGGGGCAAAGGAGAAGCTTGTATTATTGGGTTTTGGTTGTGTTTGCTTTACAGGATGAAAGAATGAAGACTCAGCTGGAATGCTGATGGGAAGGAGTCAGTGGAAAGAAAGAAGATAGAGATTCAGGAGAACAAGAGGGTAATGGATTAAGCAGGGTCCCCAAGAAGGGGAGGAGCTGTGTTTCATGATGGAGATGGAGAAATAAGTTTTAAGCAGGAAGAGAGTACATGGCCCTTTGTAGCTCCAGGGAAAAAGGAAGGAACTAATGTGGATACAGATGAGTTTACAGGCTTAGGATCGGGAGGTAGCAGAGTTCTATGCCGAGGGCTCTGTGAAGTGAGAAACACTTTGCTGAGCATGAGGATAAAGGGGGAAAGGATGATGGTTTAAGAAATAGCCACATTACACCTGCGGTGCATCTTACAAGGGTACATGTGAAACTTAGTAAATGTAGAATATAAATTTCTTAACACAATGACTAAGAAAGTGCCAGGAAGGCTATGTTAACCAGTGTGATGAAAATGTGTCAAACGGTCTATAAAACCAATGTATGGTGCCCCATGATCACATTAATGTACACAGCTATGATTTAATAAAAATAAATAAAATAAAATAAAAAAGAAATAGCCACTATGGGGCACAGTAGAGAGAGTTTACTAGGGAAACAAGGAAGATTGCCAGGCAATCTTGAAAGCCCAGGTAATGTAATAAATTTATAGTGGTACCCATCTGCCCACTTGAGTGATTTTTTTGAGCTATGCTCCCCTGTTCAGATGTAGACACAGAGAAAATGGGCAGTTGAAATGACTAAAGAAAGACAACTGGGCAAGAGGGTTGAGGATACTGGTGAAAGGGTTGAAGTGATGGGCCAGAGATTCCTGTTATTGAACTAACATCTATGCTATAAATCAGAATAATTTATTTATTTATTTATTTTTATTTATTTATTTTTATTTTTTTTTTTTTGCAGTTTTTGTCCAGGGCCGGGTTTGAACCTGCCACCTCTGGTATATGGGGCTGGCGCCTTACTCCTTTGAGCCGCAGGTGCCACCCCAGAATAATTTGTTTTATTTGCCTGTTGATGGAAAAGCTAACACAAGGTTCTTTATATGAGTGTGTATAACCTCATTATTAGGAAGTTCACATCCTGTTGATGCACATGATACAAAAATGTTTCAGAACTGTGATTGGTGCATATAATGGAATTTGTGTTATTATGTAGACACCCAGCATCTTTCAAACCAACTTCTCATATTTTGGTAATTCCCCACTTCCCACAGGTAGATGCTAGGTCTTATCTGTTTGTCTTCCTTTGCAGCCAGGCCCCCAAAGTGTGACCTGTCTACCAATTAGATGCAGTCCCATGAGACCTGCACTCAGGATACAGTGCCATGAGGAGGGAGGCATCGACCCTACAGAATCCATTTTGCTGGCAAGGCTCTTGGAGGCGGTAAGGTCAGAGGTCCTATCAATAGTGGCAATGCTCAGAAACTGCAAGCCAGCTGCTCTTCAGGTGTCCAGAGGTAGTAGAGTTCTGCCTCTTAGTTTGTTTATTTATTTAAAAGAAAGTGGGTTTTTTTTTTTGAGACAGAGTCTCAAAAAAATAAGCTGTCACCCTGGGTAGAGTGCTGTGGTGTCACAGCTCACAGCAACCTCAAACTCTTGGACTTAAGTGATCCTCTTGCCTCAGCTTCCCAAGTAGCTGGGATTATAGGCGCTCGCCACAATGCCCAGCTATTTTTTGTTTGTAGTTGTCATTGTTGTTTGGCGGGCAGGGGCTGGATTTGAACCCGCCAGCTCTGGTGTATGTGGCTGGCTCCCTAGCCGCTTGAGCTACAGGTGCTGAGCCTTTTTTTTTTTTTTTAAGACAGAGTCTCACTTTGTTGCCCTCAGTCAAGTGCTATGGCATCATAGCTCACAGCAACCTTAAACTCTTGGGCTCAAGTGAACCTTAAACTCACAGCAACCTTAAACTCTTGGGCTCAAGTGAACCTCTTGCCTCAACCTCCTGAGAAACTGGGATTATAGGCACCTGTCACAATGCCTCTAATGTTTAGAGATTGGGTGTTGCTCTTGCTCCAGCTAGTCTGAACTCCTGAGCTCAGGCAATCCACCCACTGGCAAGAGCTACCGGGCCCAGTTTTTTTTTTTTTTTTTTTTTTTTTTTAGAAAGAGTCTTATTTTATCACCCTGGGTAAAGCACCAGGGCATCATAACTCACAGCAACCTCACACTCCTGGGCTCAAGCAATCCTCTTGGCTCAGTTTTTCTATTTTTACTAGAGATGGGATCTTGCTCTTATTCAGGCTGGTCTCAAGCTCCTGAGCTCAGGCTGTCCACCTGCCTCAGCCTTCCAGAGTGCTAGGATTACAGCTGTGAGCTACTGTGCTCAGTCTATTTTATTTATTTTAGAGACAGGATCTTACTTTATTGCCCAGACTGGAATGCAGTGGTATGATTATGGCTCACTACAACCTCAAACTCCTGGGCTTACGTGATCTTCCTGCCTCAGCCTCCTGAATAGCTGGGACTATAGGCATGCACTACCACACCTGGCTAATCTTTCTCACTTTTTATAGAGATGGGTTATCACTATGTTGCCCAGGCTGGTTTCAAACTCCTGGCTTTGAGTGATCCTTCCTCTTCAGCCTCCCAGTGTTGATATTATAGGCATGAGCCACCACACCCATCCTCTCTCACTCTTTAAGCTACCAAATAAATAGTCTTGAATAAATTATTCTCCTGCATAAATGCATTAAAATAAATGCTCTCATTTGTACCCAAAGATTATTTTGCGAAGTTAATCACAGTCGAGAATGTAAGTTCTCTGAGTGCAGGGAACTTGTTCCAAGGCCTAGAACCAAGGCCTAGTTCTTACTATCTAAATATTGGTTGAAAGAGTAAGTGAAAGAATGAAATGGGCCGGGTGTGGTGGCTCATGCTGTAATCCTAGCACTCTGGAAGGCCCAGCTGGGTGGATCACTTGAGTTTAGGAGTTCGAGACCAGCCTGAACAAGAGGGAGACCACACCTCTACTAAAAAATGAGGCAAGGGATCACTTGAGCCCAAGAGTTTGAGGTTGCTGTGAGCTGTGATGACAGTAAATCTTCCAATATGAATTCTTGACCAAGGCTTCCTTTGACAAATTAGTATAGATATAGATGCTATATCCCTTTATGATTTTTTTAATTATCAGAACCAACTCCAGGGCAGTAGATGTAGCTTTTTAGAATAGCCATGGTGACAACAGTTCTTGGTGTACTGTGGGTGACATGGGCAGGAAAATATACCTTCTCCATAAAGACTTTATCTGTGAGAGGGTAACTGAAGCCAATGGCTTACAATGGGGTTGAGTTTTATAACCTTAGTAGGTGACAGTGATCATACTAGAAGAATAACACCCCAGCCTGGGACTTTTCATGGTCCATAGCTCAGGGAATTGCTACTCTTCCAGATCCATGGACATACTATGAACAGAAAAACTCACAGACCCTTGGGGTCAGCACAGACTCTAAGTAGTGGTGATCTTCCTGGATGCTGTGGTGACACCCAAGGCTTCTTCATCCTCCTGGCAGGAGAGTCCCTTCTGGGATTACCAGATTTCTGTTTTTTTTCTGTGATTGCCTAGCATTGGCTGACAGGAAGCAGTGCTTATGTTGAAATTGCCTATTTATGTGTCTCCCTTCCCCAAACTGGTAGTGTTAAGACCAAAGACTGGTTCTGAAATACTGACACCCTCACTCGTGGTCTGCTAACTCAATATTTTCATCTAATAAAAGGAAAATGCAGGCCAAGCACAGTGGCTTATGCCTGTAATCCTACCACTCTGGGAGGCCAAGGTAGGAGGATTCCCAGAACTCAGGAATTCGAGGCCAGCCTGAGCAAGAGTGAGACCCTGTCTCTACTAAAAATAGAAAAAAAATCAGCCAGGTATTGTGGTGGGTGCCTATAGTCCCAGTTACTTGGGTGGCTGAAGGATTGCTTGAGCCCAGGAGTTTGAGGTTGCTGTGAGCTAAGGCTAATGCCATGACACTTTAGCCTGGGCAACAGAGTAAGACTCTGTCTCAAAAACAGAGGAATGTATAGGATTACTGTTAAGATCAAGTGAGAAAATGTAGGTAAAGGCTCAGCACAGTGAATGGCATGCCAAAGATGCTCAGAATTTTTTTTCTTTTTTTTTAGAGAAGGAATCTTGTGTTGCACAGGCTGGATTTGAACTCCTGGGCTCAGTGATCAGCCTTTTTAGTAGCTGGGATTATAGATGTGTGTCACTGTGCCTAACTGATGTTCAGAAATTCTCTTCTTGCTTTGTCTTTAAGAACAAATACAAATGGCACACATTACATTTCTTTAATACCTCACCTGTGGGACCCAAAATCAATCCTCTGAAATCCCAAGACCTTTTGACAGTGGCACATGCAGATGTGATCACATACACACACATGAATAGAGAAAACAGAGTTTGATGACTGGGAAGAGGCTATGAGTTTTTTTTTTTTTTTTTTTTTTTTAAGAGACAGACTCACTTTATCACCCTGGGTAGAGTGCTGTGGCATCACAGCTTACAGCAACCTCCAACTCTTGGGCTTAGGCGATTCTCTTGCCTCAGTCCCCCGAGTAGCTGGGACTACAGGTGCCCACCACAACGCCTGGCTATTTTTTTGTTTTGCGGTTTGGCTGGGGCTGGGTTCAAACCTGCCACCCTCGGTATATGGGGCCACAGAGCCACAGGCGCCACCCAATGAGTTGATTTTTTTTTTATTTTAAAATATTACAGGGGGTTTGGCGCCTGTGGCTCAAGTGGCTAAGGTGCCAGCCACATACATCTGAGCTGGTGGGTTTGAATCCAGCCTGGGCCCGCCAAACAACAACGATGGCTGCAACCAAAAAAAAAAATAGCCGGGCATTGTGGCGGGTGCCTGTGGTCCCAGCTACTTGGGAGGCAGAGGCAGGAGAATCACTTGAGCCCAGGAGTTGGAGGTTGCTGTGAGCTGTGATGTCACAGAACTCTACCCAGGGTGACAGCTTGAGGCTCTGTCTAAAAAAAAAAAAAAAAGTATAATATATATTAGAGTAGGGTGCAAATGTTTTTGGTTACATGGATCACTCTTGTTATGCTTGAGCCAGTGTTATACGTGTGCTCAATGAGTTGACTTTTTTTCTTAGAGCCTTGTTCTGTTACCTGGGCTAGAGTGCCCTAGCATCAGCCTAGCTCACAACAACCTCAAACTCTTGGGTTCAAGTGATCTTCCTGTCTCAGCCCCCAGAGTACCTGGGATTACAGGCACCTTCTATAGCTCCTGGCTACTTTTTCGATTTTTTTTTCTTGAGGCAGAGTCTCACTATGCCGTCCTCGGTAGAGTGCTGTGGCTTAACAGCTCACAGCAAGCTCAAACTCTTGTGCTTAAGCGATTCTCTTGCCTCCGCCTCCCAAGTAGCTGGGACTACAGGCACCTGCCACGATGCCTGGCTATTTTTTATTGCAGTTGTCATTGTTGTTTAGCTGTTGGTTTGAATCCTCCAGCCTTGGTATATGTGGCTGATGCTGTAATCTCTGTGCTATGGATGCCGAGCCATACTTTTTCGATTTTTAGTAGAGACAGGGTCTCAAACTCCTGAGCTCAGGCAATCCACCACCACCTCCCACCTTGGCCTCCCAGAGTACTAGGATTACAGGTGTGAGCCACTGCACCTAGGCTCAAGTTGATTGCCCTTTTTTTTAAATGTTTTTCTCCCCTACCATCACATCTGAGTTTGTGCTGGTCAAGTTGTTTCTTTCCTTCTTTCTTTTTGTGTGCGTCAGGGTCTCACTCTTGGCTCAGGTAAGTCTCCAACACCTGAGCTCAAGCAATTCTCCCTCCTCAGCCTGCCACAGTGCTAGGATTACAGGTATGAGCAACCGCATCCAGCTTCTTTCCCTTTTTCAGTTCCACCTGGGTATCTGAAATGTAGTCCCTAGAGCTGTGACCTGGGGCTTGTTCTTCAGCCCTGCCATGCACCTGCAGAAATACTCCTGGATGGTGAAGGCACTGGTTGTTGTGGCAGAGGTTTCATTCTCATCTGGATTGAGGTGCTGTAATTGTCCTTTTGTGAATTTTATATAACAGATTCATTAACACAGTTTTTGGAAATTTTGGACTTTTCCTTGAGGCTAAAAGATTTTTTTCCTTGTTGTCTGAGGAGACTGCTGTTTCCTGCCCATGGCAAGTGTTTTTAGTTCAGCCAGAAGCTGGTCGAAATCATCTTTTTTTTTTTTTTTTTTGAGACAGAGCCTCAAGCTGTCACCCTGGGTAGAGTGCTGTGACATCACAGCTCACAGCAACCTCCAACTCCTGGGCTCAAGCGATTCTCCTGCCTCTGCCTCCCAAGTAGCTGGGGCTACAGGCGCCCGCCA